>BRYE01000024.1:4377359-4384859 GCA_030159115.1 Actinidia arguta var. hypoleuca
GCCCTTTTTTTAAGTCTCCATTTTGAGGTATCTACTTGGAGCATATAGATAGAGGGGGAGATATGACCCATTTCAAGTTGTATATCTAGAAGATGAGTTTCAATTTTGGATCTTTCACATTGCAACTTGACACTTTGTCAATTATCATCTAAAAACTAATATATAGATCCTCTTTAGTATTGTTAAATAACTAATGAAATCTCTTTAAAAATGGTCCAATGCCTTTTTTATGTTCTAAATGTCAAAACTAGCTAGGTACGTACAATATTCATGTGATAAGGTCCTCAATAATTACTTGTTTTACTTTTAAAAAATAATTTGTGAAGATCTTAAGGTCTCAATTAGCAAGTTGTTATACAGAGAGTATCTATCTACCTTAATAAGCGTATATGCGTTATAAGAATTGTGACTTAATTTATAAGTTTTTTATTATGGTACCCATAAAACTTTATTTTAGCTCATCCCGTTTAATCTTTTAAAAGAAAGTTAAAAACATGTATATTAAATCCAGATTAGTTGATTCTTCGACTAGATCCATCAATAGGAGATTTTCCATTCTTCGACTAGATACATCAATAGGATATTTTCCATGAATCGATTGAACATCTCCCATTCTCCTACTATGAAGTTGGGTGTTTGCGTTCACATTGAACTATAGGAATCGCTTAGCGTTGCGAAAAGATACATGCATGGACCAAGTCGACAAGTGCAATTCACACACTTGCATCAATATAAAAGGTGGTTTTATGGTGGTGCCCAGGCATTGTATTCGACCTAAAAGACATTTGGGGTGTTGCGTGCCACTGGGGTGGTTTACTTCACTGATAAAGATCATTTGAATTAATATCGAAAATTAACCATGTGCATAGATTCAGATCTCGCACAAGGGAGGAGATCTGTGTCTGAATTTGTATTTTACAGTGGGTGTTTGTAATTGTTTTTTTTAGCAGTTTCTCTGCTTTTAGTTACAAAAAATATTTTTGAAGTATTTGTAATTGTTTTTTTTAAGCAGATATAACTGTTTTTAACTTTTTTGGGGAACGAAATAATTATTTTTTGAAAGTTACCCAACTCATGATTTTCAGCTTATGTTTCTACCTGTTACCTAAATATAAAAGTAAAATGACCAAATAGCCGATACTTATTTGACTTAATTACAAAACTCTCATTAAAAACCAACCAATCCGACTTTTTTATTCTTTAGATCCTTATCTCCTCTCTCCCTCTCTCTCTCTCTCTCCATATAATATATATAGTCCCTTTTTTTGTTGTTGAATTTTCAAGATCATGCAACATTTTTTTGCTTGGTAATGTATTATTAATTTAAAAATTAAAATATTTTTTTTATAACTTTTTCAGCAAACACAGTTCACCTGCTTAAATTGATAATGCCACATCAATTACAAATATTTTTTTAGCAACTTCTGTTTAATAACTAAAATTTAAAATCTCTCTAGTAAAAGCGAAAAGTTCATTTAATACCACATCAATTCCAAATATTTTAATAGTTTTTGCTTAATAACGAGAATCTAAAATCTCTCTAGCAGAAGCGAAAAGTTGAATTGTTAAACAACCCATATTTGTGCTCCTAGAAATGCTTTAGAGCTGAATTTTTTTAAGATATTGTCTTATGATAGTCATAGGATGTAACTAATTAAAAATATTTTATTGATAATCTTTTACAAAAATTTAATATTTCCCTAAGTCATATCCTAAAGGTAACTAATTTTCTCAAACACCCAACAAAAACTAATTAAAAAAACCTGATTTCTTGAAGCATTCTAAAAGATCTTCCAACCCTTAAAATAAGATCTTTGATTTCAACTGGTGAAAACATCAAAATGAATCTGATTCTTTGTACAATTCATCACGTAAGAGGAATCATGGTCCGGCATACCTCATATTTTCATCCTAGTGAGTACTTGTTTAAAAATCATGATAAATCGGAGTCTTTTATATTAATCATTCATTTGAGAAAGTAAGTCATTATCGATCCACTTCAACACATCGTTTTTAAAGAAAAATATTCGGTAGTCGGTTTGAATTAAGATCGAATATTTATAACTTACGACAAATCCTATAAAGTTTTATTCAAAAAGTCGCATTCGTGTCCATTTAAACTATTACAACCATGCTTTCAATCAATAGCATTCGTGTAGGCCATTCGATGGTTGGCTAGGGTTTGCACAAGTTGATTCTTGACTCATTTTATATTTAGTTATTGAGAAATATAAAACTACGTGTAAGGTGGTTTTTTCAACTTATGGTTATGAAGTCAATTATTTGGTGCACATGATTTATTTTCTTAGTTAACAATTATTTCCGTATTTATTAATAAAAAAAATGTTAATTGGTGATTGAGAAGTTGAAAAGTATGAGTAAGTTGGTCTTATCAACTTAGGTGTATCTAAGTCAATTATTTGGTGCACTGTGCACACATATAATAAAGAATAAAAAAGAGTGTAAGTTGGTAATAGTTTGTTTTCTTGTTTGGAGTAGCTGTCTCCGAGTTTATATAGCTCATTTGTTTGTTTTGCTTTTTTTTTTAATAAATTATTTTTACTATTTAATCAAAATTTTATATTTTTTTTGTTCTCTTATAAGTCTGAAAATCTAAAAATATTCACTTAATTTTGGAAAAAAATCACTAAATTAGTGAACTATTTTTCATATTAGGGGAATTTATTATATATTTTCAGACTCCTCTTGTCACGAGGAACAGAAAAAATATAAAATTTTGATCAAATTATAAAAAAAATTCACTAAAAAGAAAAAAACTCAAATATCAAAACACCTATACAACCCAGCCACCCACCCACAAAAAAAAGTTGCCCCAAACAGGACCTAATTAATTTGTGGCATTCATCCAAAAAAATTTTATCGGCAAAAAAAGTAATGATTTTGTTATTAATAATAAAATATTAAAAAAGAGACGTGGCAATTAATGGCTGGTACACCTTGTAACATGTGGGAGTAAGTAAGTGGTGGTGATCTATTAATTTGGTGACAAATAAGTTTTGTCTAGATCCCACCCTGCAACTTGTTTTTAACAAGGAGAAAAAAAATATATAGAAAAAATGAAGGCAAGTATTTGCTTAGTCCACACTGCAACTTGTTTTCAACACTTGGGATGAAATTGTTTGTTAATATTTATAAACTTCGTATTTAGTTTGTTTGTTTCAAAAAAAGATGATTAATTATCAATTTTAGATTTTAATTATTACTTATTTACTATTTTTTTAAGCTTATTTGTCCACCAAAGTGAGCTTTTTTTAAAATATTTTAATTAGTAGTCTTTTTTTCTTTTTTACTCAGGCGGAGCTATTATATCCCGCATGGGCGAAAGAGTTCATGGCCTTTCCATCGTAATAAAATATGAATAAAAGTATATTATCGACATGCATTAGTTACACGGATAGTTATTTGACAACTTATTTGATCAAACGAGTTGAACTTTTAGCAAAATATATAAAAACTATTGCAACACACAAAATTATAACTTATTTTAAATCTTTTAACCAACTACAATTTAGAAGTTTATAATCTAGGACACGAACTTATAAGGAGATACCAAGAGAGACCAACAGAGCAAATTTTAGAGGCTCATCATGTTTCCCACTCGTATAAATTGAATATTATCATGCTCAAAAGAACTCACAAGTACTCCGAGTATCTCCATCGGTCATTGCCAAAATGGCTTAGCATTCATGTTGTTCCACTAGCATATATGTCATATTTTGGCATGACAAAACCCAGTGGTGGACACAGGGGCAGGCGCCACGGTCCCCCCTAACATTTGAAAAAAGATATAAATTTAATTTTTATTTAATTTTTATATATTTTTTTATTAGCTTTGACTATTTTGTTATTGATTCATTGAAACTGACTCTCCCTAAATGTTTTTACTGAAATGTCCATTGAGAATGTATAATTTGACCCCCCATCTTGGTAATTCCTATGTCCGTCACTGACAAAACCAATGGGTAACATTAAGATACATTACATTTAGCCCAACCAAATCAACAATAGAGAAAGATATCATTTGGTATTGTGCCAACTTGTGTGCCAAATTCATTTAGCCTGATTGTGGGTGGATAAAATATCCTGTTTTATTTTTGGTCGGGTTTGAGCGAGAGCTGTTGTTGGGTTGCATTTCATAGCAAGTTCGGTTAGCATTTTCGTGGAGAACTCGGTCAATAAATTTAATCAGGCGGAGATTTTTAAGGCCACGTTAGGGTTAGAGAGTAATGTAGATGGCGAATTTCCTCTGCCACGCGTATGCCTGAATCCAAACTTCAATGACGCGATGGGCTAACTACCAGCCACGCCCTAGGGCATTATTGGGTCAGTTGCCTATTTGATGACGCTAGTTGGCGTTTTCTCACACGCGCCAAGATGCACGGTAAAAAATATTGACCCAATAAGCAACCCAAGAGGGGGGTGAATTGGGTTTTTCAAACTTAATTGGTGATTTACAATTAATTGCTTTTAATCACAATGAATGTAATTTTCTATAAAAAGATTAATGGAAGAAATGCAATAAATGAGCAATAGTAATGATAGGAGAGAGCACACCGAATTTACTGAGGTTCGATCACAACTCGTGGTCTACGTCCTCCCAAGACCTCCGCAAGATCTTCTTTCACTATTTGTAATCCGCAACTACAATGTGGGGGTTGGTTGTTCAAGTGCCCAACTCACTTTTACATCAAGTGGTTTTGTCCAAGCTCCACTAAAACTTCCTAGTGTTTTACTTATAAGAGGAAACACTCAAACTCTTAAGTGTTTGGCTTTCAACAAGAGAACCACTCAAAACTCTCACCAAGTATTTTTGGTCAAGTCACACTCAAACTAGCAAGGATGAAAGTATATAGGTTTTAAGATGATCAAGAACTCTCTCAAATAGAGTGGATAAGAGTGTAGTATCACAATCAATGCTCACACCAAGGGACAAGAAGAATATTCAAGGATTCTTGACTTTGAATCTTGTAAGATGAAATCAAAATACTTAGGATCATTCCCTTGTGTGATAAATGCCCTTGGAGACTTGTATTTAATGGATGGAGTGAAGAGTGTACCGTTGGTGGTAGTTGGAAAGCCATTAATGCTGTATCAGATATCTTTGCGTTTGAAAATCTTCCCGTTGGGTGTCGACACTTCTTCATGGTGTCGACACTTACCATGTGTCGACACATAGTTTCATGGTGTCGACACTTCAACTCTTCTGTTCTTGCCTGAAAACCGTCTCCAGGTGTTGATCTTGGTGTCGGCACTTCTCGTCAGAAAATCTATTTTTGGTTACTAACTTTTGGTGCTGACACGGGTGTCGACACTACTTGCTTCTAGTTTACACACTGTCATTTGGTGCTGATGATGGTGTTGACACTTCTCTTCTTTAGATTCTGTTTTCAGCCACTGACATTTGGTGTCGATCTTGGTGTTGACACTTTACTTCAAGAACTTTTGAAATTTGAACACTGACTTTTGGTGTCGATATATGGTGCCGACAGTATGTCTTCAGAAAGTCCACTGACATTTGGTGTCGATTCAGGAGTCGACACTTCGTCTTCAAAAGTCTTCAGTTAGCCTCTACTGACATTTGGTGTCGATACATGGTGTCTACACTTTGTTTTTAAAAAGTCCACTGACATTTGGTGTCGATACATGGTGTCGACACTTTGTCTTCAAAAGTCTTCAGTTAGCAGCTACTGACATTTGGTATCGATCTTGGTGTCGACACTTCTTCTTCAAAAAGTCTTCAGTTAGCAACTACTGATATTTGGTGTCGATCTTGATGTCGACACTTCTTCCTTCAGATTTCTGGTTTGGGGATACTGACTTTTGGTGTCGACACTTGTACTCCGGGTGTCAACACTTACATCCAGAATGGTTTCTGTCGATTCTTTGATAATCTAGGCGTTGAGTTGGTTTAATTTCTTTGTGAAATCATTCCTTGGATTTATATCATCTGTTTTTCCTTTTATCAAATCCAGATTGATGAGTTCTCTTGGTCTTTCACGGATTTGATCATTTTGACTTTTGGGCTCAAGGTGTCGACACATTAAATCAGGTGTCGACATTTTCTGTTAGAAAGTGTTTAAGGGACTTCCATTGATCAGATGAATTGTAGGTCGCTGCATACTTAGTAAACATGTTTAATACTAATAAGTGATTTTGTTATCATCGAAATCGAGGCTTGATTCAACAATCTCCCCCTTTTTTATGATGACAAAACATGAATTCGAGAATTGTGCATGACAAAAATAAGAACGCGATGGTTATGCATATTTCACTCATCATGTATTTCTTCTCCTTTCTTATCTCCCCCTATCTTTTGTAATGTATGCACGGTTCTTTCTCCTTCTCCCCCTTTTTATCAATTCATCGAAAAAGGGTTAGTTTGACAAATTATCACTTATGCTCTAACGGATTTCGAGACTCAAACACAGAGTCTCATGCACAAAGTCTTAAACACAGAGTCTCATACTCAGACAAATCACATTCATGCATTCCATACTATATAGCATTAATCATTGATCATAAAACAATTTCCACAATCCATAGGCCAAAATTCGTATGCCATAAACACAATTTATGAACATACAAATACTTATCATAGCTTCATGAACCATAATCCATAACCCATGAACCTAAACTATCGACTAGCAATATTAGGTCATATACCATTTGCCATAATTCATAAGCCATGATCCATATGCCATAAACATAACCTACGAACATACAAATATATATCATAACTCCATAAACCATAATCCATAAACATAATTCATAGGCCAAACATATTGTTCAAAACACGGCAAATTGTTAGAAAATCAGAATTCGATTACATAACATATTTTCTTAAAACCAAAAGCACAGAAATCTATGGAGAGGGTGAGGTAGACGATGCGTTGTGAATAGGTGTAGAGGGGGCTGGAGATGGAGACGGAGAGGGAGATAGTTCTAAAGCCGTGTCTGGAGTATTTTTGAATTTGGATCGCAACTCCCAATTTCTGGTACTGTAACGTCGTTGTGTTATGCGTTGAATGAGTGGAGCAGCGTCCGAGTCAGTCTCAGAGGAGTCATCAGGATTTTCATTCCTGCTTTCTTTCTTGTCTTTCTCTTTTTCTGCCTCCTCATCTTTCTTCTCCTCTTCGTCATTCTTGTTTCCCTCCTCTTCGTCCGAACTTTCACTTATTTATCTCTTGCCTTTGCTCACCATATTCGAAAGGTGTTGAATTTTCCTTTCACAAACAACCAATCGGAATGCCATATTATCGATTTTTGTATGTAATAATGTTATCAATTCAGTCATCTGGATCATGAATGAGCGCATGTCACTTTCAAAACCTCTCTCTTCGCTAGCGTCTTCACCCCTCATTTTTTCTTTTCCTTTTGAACTACCACCGGTCTCAATTTTCTTGATCGATTTTGGCACCCACTTATTTCCAATCAACTCATACCCCATGCGTTTAAGAGTCTTCTCGTTGTACTCATCAC
>BRYE01000024.1:4392359-4399859 GCA_030159115.1 Actinidia arguta var. hypoleuca
ATATCTTGATCGCCACGTTATGATCGGAACAGAACTTGCCGAAGAACAGCGCAATGCTTTAGTGGAATTCTTAAAAAGAAACTTCGATGTTTTTGCCTGGTCCCAAGGCGATGTCCCGGGGATAGACCCCCAGGTCGCCATGCATAAATTACAGATCAATCCAGCAAATCCTCATGTTCGCCAAAAGAGAAGGAAATTCGCCCCTGAGCGACTTCGAGTTATCGACGAAGAGGTCGCCAAACTCATCAGAGCTAAAGTTATCAAGGAAGCCCACTATCCAGAATGGTTAGCTAATGTTGTCGTCGCCCCAAAAAAGGGGGGGAAGTGGAGAGTGTGTGTGGACTACACTGATCTCAACAAAGCCTGCCCAAAAGACAGTTTTCCACTGCCAAAAATTGATCTGATAATCGACGCCACATCTAAGCACGAGCTTCTTAGCTTCATAGATGCCTTCTCAGGATATCACCAGAACGAGGATTGTATTGCTACAAGGTCATGCCATTTGGTCTCAAAAATGCCGAGGCTATTTATCAAAGATTGGTAAACAAGATGTTCAAAGAGCTGATCAGAAAGACCATGGAAGTATATATAGACGACATGCTCGTTGAAAGCCTCGAAGCAGCAAAGCACGTCGCCCACCTTGAAGAAGCTTTCAACATTTTGAGAAAACACAGGATGATGTTAAATCCTTTCAAATGCATTTTTGGCGTATCATCCGGGAAATTCTTAGTGTTCTTGGTAACCAAACGTGGGATTAAAGCTAATCCAGACCAAATTCAAGCTTTGCTTGGGATGAGCTCGCCCAGAAACATCCGAGAAGTCTAGCAGCTAACTGGACGGGTTGTCGCCCTCAACCGATTTGTTTCCAAATCGGCAGACAGATGTTTACCGTTCTTCAAAATCCTAAGGAAAAATCAAAATTTCCAGTGGACAGAAGAGTTGGAAGAAGCTTTTCAACAACTTAAAAAGTATTTGGGGTCACCTCCTATGCTTGTGGTTCCGACCACGGGAGAAGAATTGTTCATATACCTCGCCGTTTCGCCCACAACAGTAAGTGTCGTGCTCATCCGAGAGGAGGACCATCTCCAAAAGCCGGTATATTATGATAGTAAGGTTCTGATAGGTGCTGAGAACAGATACGTAATGATTGAAAAGCTCGCCTACGCCCTCCTGATCGCCTCCAGAAAACTTCGCCATTATTTTCAGGCCCATCCCATCACCGTATTGACCGATCAGCCGTTAAAACAAGTTCTTCAATGACCAGATACTTTGGGAACACTACTGAAATGGTCCATTGAGTTGAGCGAATTCCATATTAACTATAAACCGAGGACGGCAATCAAAGCCCAGGCTTTAGCCGACTTCGTGGCCGAATCCACTCACCAGCCCGATCTAGAATTCTCGAAGGAAGGGATTCACAACTCAGAAAATGACCTCGGGAGCTCGGGGGAAAAGCTCGACAAATGGACATTGTTTGTTGATGGGTCTTCCAATCAACACGGATGCGGTGCAGGGCTTGTTCTGCAAACCCCGGAAGGTGAACAGATGGAATACGCCATACGGATTGGGTTTAAAGTCACCAATAACGAAGCTGAGTATGAAGCCCTCCTCGCCGGATTACGGGTCGCCACAAGATTGGGAGTCCAATCAATTGAAGCCTACAACGACTCCCAACTAGTGGCTAACCAGGTTCAGTGAGATTACCTCGCTAGGGATGTACGAATGGCAGCTTATTTGGATGAAGTTTAATGCTTAACTCAGAAGATCAAAAGGTTCACCATTCGACAAATCCCTAGAGAGAAAAACAGAAAAGCAGACGCCCTAGCAAATCTTGCTTCAGCTTTTGATTTTATATCAGACAGAAGTATACCGTTGGAATTCTTGTCCAAACCAAGCATTGAGGTCGCCAAATCCGTCTTTACAACAGAAACAAATCCGACCTGGATGGATGAGATCGCCACATACCTTCGAGACGGTACATTACCAGCAGATAAACTCCAATCTCGTCGAATTCGCCATAGATCTGTAAGGTTCTGCCTACTACATGGAATTTTATATAAACGATCTTTCTTTGGTCCCCTCCTAAGGTGTCTCCGACCTGAAGAAGCCAAGTATGTGATGAAACAAATCCACGAAGGTATCTGTGGAAATCATTCAGGAGCAAGGTCGCTGGTACGAAAGGCGATTTGCCAAGGCTACTTTTAGCCCCAGATGGGACGGGATGCAGCGAAATACACCAAGGAGTGTGACAAATGCCAGAGGTTTGCTCCATCCAACCACCTTCCCCATACCGAGATGGTGCCAATTACCAGCCCTTGGCCATTCGCCCAATGGGGAATCGACATACTAGGGCCGTTGCCTCAGGCTCCATTACAGAGGAAGTTCTTGATCATAGCTATTGATTACTTCACAAAGTGGGTAGAAGCTGAACCACTGGCTAGAATCACGGAAAAGAATACGAGAAACTTTGTTTGGAAAGGTATCATTTGCCGATTTGGAATTCCAAAGGTCCTTATCTCAGACAACGCCCGACAATTTGACAATGACGGATTCAGGAAATTTTGCTCGGATCTCGCCATATCGCATCATTTCTCCTCACCCGGCCACCCTCAAGCCAATGGCCAAGTAGAAGTCACCAATAGAACCATCCTCAAAAATTTAAAAACTAGATTGGAAAAATCCAAAGGAGAATGGGTGGAAGACTTGCCGAGCATATTATGGGCATATCACACTACTAGCAGGATTCCTACTGGTGAAACGCCTTATTCCATGGTTTATGGAACCGAGTCAGTAATACCTATCGAAATCGGAATGCCGAGTTTCAGGACTTCAAACTTTGATAGAGATAGCAATGATGGCGAGCTGAGACTCAACCTCGACCTCCTTGAGGAAAAGCGAGAACAAGCGGGCATACGCCAAGCAGCTTATAAACATCAGGTCGCCAAATATTTCAACCAGAGGGTCAAACACAGATCATTCTTACCTAGCGACCTAGTTCTACGAAAAGTTACCCTATCAACCAAAGAGCCAAATGCTGGGAAATTAGGACCAACATGGGAAGACCCTTACAAGGTCGTCAAGGTAACTAGACCAGGAACTTATTGGCTGGAAGACATGAACGGAAAAGCACTCCCCCATCCTTGGAACGCTGAGCATTTGAAGAAATATTTCTAATAACTCCCCTGGGCGAAATACTTGTAACTACTACATTTTATTCCGAGTAATAAAATTTCTCCAGTTTATTTCAACAATAGTGCAAAATGAAGATCGTCTAACCAAGATCGCCAGTTCATTGAAAAATGACGGAGGCATCTTGATCGCTTATTCAAGATCGCCAGATCATCGAAAGATGACGTAGGCATCTTGGTCGCCTATTCAAGATCGCCAGTTCATTGAAAAATGACGGAGGCATCTTGATCGCTTATTCAAGATCTCCAGATCATCGAAAGATGACGTAGGCATCTTGGTCGCCTATTCAAGATCGCCAGATCATCGAAAGATGACGTAGGCATCTTGGTCGCCTATTCAAGATCGCCAGATCATCGAAAGATGACGTAGGCATCTTGGTCGCCTAAACAAGATCGCCAGTTCATTGAAAAATGACGGAGGTATCTTGGTCGCCTATTCAAGATCGCCAGATCATCGAAAGATGACGTAGGCATCTTGGTCGCCTAAACAAGATCGCCAGATCATCGAAAGATGACGGAGGCATCTTGGTCGCCTAAACAAGATCGCCAGATCATCAAAAGATGACGGAGGCATCTTGGCAGCCTAAACAAGATCGCCAGATCATCGAAAGATGGAGGCATCTTGTTCGCCTATTCAAGATCGCCAGATCATCGAAAGATGACGGAGGCATCTTGGTCGCCTATTCAAGATCGCCAGATCATCAAAAAAAAAAAAACCGACCTCTCCTATCCTAGTTCCCATTGGTTAAGAATTGCACAAGGATACAATATAAAAATCAAAATGCAAAATTGTCGAGAAAATCAACGTTTATATTCATGACCATTCACATTACAAATTACATTTATGATAAAGGGGGGGGGGGGTTGTCCTCGCCTTGGGGAGCTGCGTCGCCCGGAGGATTCGCGTCTCCTTTTTCAACCGTTTCTTCCTCGCCCCCTTCCCCTTCTCCTTCATCCTCCAAAGCAAGCAGGTCCAGATCGAGGCGCATCTCCTCCAAGTCGATGGCCAGGTCGGGATGGTGGTGACGAATCTGACGTTTGCAGAAATCAAACCCTTCGCCAAAATACTTCGAGGATGAGCTTTCGACAGCCTCAGAGAAATCTGACGAGGATTTAAATTCCTCAACAGCCAACTTTCCTGCACGCTCCATTCTCCCCCTCAAGTCTTCAACCAAAAGACCTGCCTTTATCAGACTATCGGAGAAGGCGTCTCTTTTAGCCTTCAGTTTGGCGAACTTGTCGCCGACCTGCTGCTCCCGAGCTCGCGCCTCGGCCAATTGCTGCTCCAGATCGGAAGATAACTTCTGAAGGCGAGAAACTTCAGAATCCAAAGAAGCAGCTCGCCCCTGTTGAAGGGTGGCCTCCTCAATGGTCTCCCTGCTCTTCACCGCCAGAGAAGACCCGAACACAAGCGCCTACTACAAACAAATCTAATCAGATCAAAACGATCAAATTTGACGAGGATAAAACAAATTTGAAGTTAGTATCAAAATAATACCTGGCCAATGGCGTGAATAAATTTTGAGGTTGTCTGGTCCAGAGAGAGCTGCCCCACCTTCTCTTGATCCGTAGGAGGGATCACCCTTCGAAGGATCTTCTCGGCCACCGAAGGACTCCCCAAAATGGAGGCCCTCAGACCAAGTGTTGTACCCAACGAGGGCGAGTTTCCCTCCCCGGGACCAGAAGAAGGGGCTACTGGATGACGTACTAGACCAGATTTCTTTTTTGGCTCGGGGATGGGGGCTTGCCCCTTGCCTTTGGAGTCATCCCCAGATTTCGCCTTCTTGCTCGGCGAGGAGGGAGGTTCATCCGCTGGACGCTTCTCGCCAATGACCACCCCCTTTGTAGGAGGGGGACCGGATTTTTGGGATGAACTCTCACCTCGGGCTCTTTCCACCCGTTCGTCGAGCTTCTTAAGACTGATTCTCGTCGACATTGCTGCAAAAAAGAAAAAAAGAGATATATATCAGACGTAAAAAAAATAATCAATAAAGGTAGCAAGGGTTTATACCATTCGATCTAAGCTCGGGGGATAGCTCGGAATCCGACCAGGATTCTGATGTCGAGATCGAGCTCGATCCCAACGTTGAGCAAAATTCAAGGACAGGGTCTCGGATTTTTCCCCCCGACCATCTTAATAAGGTCAGGTCGGGAATATGAGGAGCAACCCTCCTCAGTTATTTCCTAACAGTCCCTATATATTCTATTGAATCATCTTGGGGCTGGCCATCTTGAGGGAGTTCACCACGGGAAGAGCGGGACTCACCCGCTTTACCCGACGTCGATGACGGTTGCGGATGATCGCCCTCCGACCCTGATTCTGTAAGACCAGGCGAGCTGAACACCCGACGAAAAGCCTTGGTTTTGAAAATCATGGGGACCTTGTAGCGCCCACATTCCGCCACCGACTTAGAAATTTGGTCATAGAATTTCTGCTCAAACGACAGCAACATAGGCAGCTCGTTGCAGCGTTTATCTGAAAAGAAACCCATGTTAATACCGATCTAGTTAATTAATAAACCAACGTTAAAAAAAAAAAAAAAAAACGACCTGGAATTCCCCATGACCTCGGAATCTGCGGTACTCCCTCCCGAGGTTCTTCATCAAAAAGCTCTCAATTGTCCCCGGAGGCAAAGAAGAACCTGCTCTTCCACCCCTTCACGTTGCTAGGGTACCCTCCGAGGATAGTTTTCTTGTACCTCGCCTTGAAGTACAGCCACCCTTGGTCCGGCTTAGGATTATTAGTGAGGGAAAAAATGTTCCTAAACTCGGATAGGGTCATCACAAACTTGTGAACTTGCCACAACGACACGGCGCCGACGATACTGCGCCACGCGTTGGGGACGAGCTGAGCAGGAAAAATTTTGTAGAAAATCAAAATTGACCTAATGATTAAAGGAATAGG
The DNA here is from genome assembly GCA_030159115.1 of Actinidia arguta var. hypoleuca. Classification (NCBI taxonomy): domain Eukaryota; kingdom Viridiplantae; phylum Streptophyta; class Magnoliopsida; order Ericales; family Actinidiaceae; genus Actinidia; species Actinidia arguta. Next base: position 4,398,453 of record BRYE01000024.1, read on the forward strand.
AAAACGGAGGCCCGCGGGAAAGGCGGCCTCTTAAAAAGCTACCTCTCCAGGGCGAGCAGAAAGTATGGTCTCGCCCTCTTCAGGGAGTCTGAGCTGAACGCCTTGAGGAAATGAATAAGTCTCCCTTAATGAGCCGAGCTCCTCAAGGGTCATAGTGTTGTGTTCCTTAGTTACAGAGGGATGAACGTCACCTAGAGGGACGACCTCGGCAATGGATGGATCTTCCATTGGGGACCTAGGGGACTGTCTAACCTCGTCAGTTACGTATGACGAACCTTCTCCTAAATGGTCTGAGATCCACGAAGGCAAAGAATCCAAAGTAGGACTCACCGTAGACCTATGGGACATACAACTAAGAAAAAAAGAGAGAGCAAACGATTACTTACTGTGCTAAGAAGCAAAGATCATAGGCAGAAGCAAGGAGACTTAAGGCAGGAAGAACAGGAAGAACAACCACAAGCAAGAGCTAGGAGAGAGAGTGATGTTGGTTAGGCAAAAGGGTAAAAGTAAATGGTTAGGGTTCCTTATATATAAGGAGAGTGACGGTTGAGATTCATCCGCTTTAATGGCCCAGATTAATCCGCCTATTCAAATTCTTTTTGAAACTTGAACCCCGAGCCATCAAATCCCGCCAAAGGTAATCATGGCACCGCCTTGTTTCTCCAAAAAACTACTGCAGAATTTAATGCCCCATCCACGTGTCAAACCGGGAAAAAAGGCACATTTAATACGCACCCACACGGGTCCATAACTTCTAATGATATTACTCAAAGGTCCTAAATATCTCGGCACTTTTGAGTAGGGGGCTACTGATGTGGAATAATTCGAACCAACAGATGTTCCGAGCAAAGCACGTCGCCCAAAGGGGGAGACTATTTACCTCGCCCAATGCAGAGACATCTCCTTCAAAGACTTCTCTCCAAAAGGACTCCCATCTCCATTAGAGATCTTCTATCACGGGACTCCTAACCTGATTGAAGTCCATCTCCATATAGAGTTTCACCTCTGCAAGAGGACTGTTTCCAATAGACTCCAACTCCACAACGTCGCCTATAATTCTAGAGTGATCACCAGTTGGCAGCCTCCAGATTGAACTCCAGATTTAATTGGGATATCATCCCATGCTTATCCTTCCGAGGAATTCGCCATACTATATTGACACGACTCAGTTCTCCCGTCTATATAAAGGCCGCTCCCCACAACCAAAGAGGTACGCTCAACACACTACACACTTTTATTGTGCTCTCCATACTGCCTTATTTTCTGGTCGCCTTGGTCTGATCCTTACGCCGGAGGGGTTTTGAGCGGCCTCACCCAGGCCGATTACTTTTGCTCGTTGCTGTGCAGGTCGCCCCAGTTTAGCCGAGGTCCAGTGCCGAGGCCGATGAGCAATTCTGACTGTTGGTT
>BRYE01000024.1:4407359-4414859 GCA_030159115.1 Actinidia arguta var. hypoleuca
ATGCGTTTACAAAAAATAGTGTATAATATTTATACAATACATTTAAAATGATGTCGTTTTGACTGAATAAATGCAAAATGACATCATTTCATTTAAGGCAAAACGCGAAAAGTTTAGTGAAATGACGTTGTTTTGTATTTATTCAATTAAAACGATGTTATTTTGGACATATTGTACATTATTTATTATAAACATAGCATTTCTCAAGAGTATATTATTTGTTTGGTACGAATTAATTGAGATGCTTTGAATAGTCAGTCTAATGGAAAAGGTATAAAATAGAAAATAAAGACTTGTGCTTCCACAAGTACAAACGTTCCACGGCTTCAATTTTGGGTTGAAAACTCAATAGGATAATACAGCCATCCAATATTCCCATCTCAACTCAGCTGGAAGTTTTGTTTTGCACATACAGTTATATATACAATGCAGTGGAAATTTCAAAAAGAAAAACTCACGGTTTTGACCCTGATACCAAATTAAACAATATTGTTATGGTAAAAATTTGGGGCAAGCAATTTAACAGTCAATATTGCTCTTGTACCTCGGCACTGGACCTTGGTAATTAGTCGGGGTGAGGCCGCTTAAAACTCCTCCGACGTATGAATCAGACCAAGACGATCAGGAGATAATGAAAGGCTAAATGGGCGAATACAATAATAAAAGTGTATGTGGTGCCTGTGTTGAGCATATCTTTTTGTTATGGGGGAGCGACCTTTATATAGGTGGAGGCTGGAGATCCGTGCGAGGATAATCAGGAGAGATTTTCATATAGCCATGTTTGGGAAGTATATCCCTTAAAGATAGGAGAGATCATAGGCGATTGCCATACGGGGAGCAACCCGCAATTATAGGAGCCGTGATGGATAGTGTTCTCCTGTAGATGCGGGATTCTTCGTGGAGGCGGATTCTGATTAGGTGGAGCGACCAAGAAGAACTCTAGAGTAGGAATCCTTGTGGATATAGAACTCTCTTAGAGACGGCCTCTGATCTGGCGATGTGGATGACCTTGCCTAAAGGTGAGCTGGGGGAAGTTTATTCATATATTGGCGAAATGATCCCTTGGCGAAAACGTCACAGGTGACCAGGGTTATATCGATAATTTCGGCAATATACTGATGTAGAATAGACAGCTCAAGCCTTCATTCACTAGGGAAATCGTAGTAAGCCCGCGCATAGAAAATCTAGTAAGTAGAAAAGTATTAGTAGAAATCACCGGACTCGATAGCGGATTGCGTGAGACTTGGTAGTTTGAATGGAATCATCAAGAGGAACGAAACTCATTGCCTTAGGCCATGAGCCCCGCCGATTTTGCGAAAATTTCATCGTTTGCCTTATCGAAAAGACAATTTTATCGTTTATAGTAATTACTGTTTTTGTTATAACTTTTTAATTTAAAAGTCAAATTGAGATTCCATTTGTTAAAAAATATTTCCTAAGTAGAGTAGAATTTGATTTAGGCATTAACTCAATTTTTCTTTTTTTGGTAATTTTTTTAATTTTCTTGCCTAATTTCGTGATTAACGCAAATTAGGGATCCTAAGATATTAGTTAAACATTTTGTAGCCTAAAAGACAATTCAGCTTTTGATTAATAAAATTTCTCAGAATTTTCTCTTTACTTCTTGTGGATTCAAGAATCTTAGTGGATTCTAGGTTTTATTTTTTTTGGATAGACGTGTTCTGTCTCTGATGATTTTTCGTCTGCATCACGTGGCCTGGTCATTGTAAATGGGTGATTATTTTACCCAAGGGTCCTGACGTCATGGAACATTCCAAGTCGATTTTAGTTTTTATTATAGATTTTGCTTTCCCAAAGCGTTTAAATTGCTAACACTTTGATTTTATTCTCAAATAAGCGCTGCAATGATCCGCCTAGGTTATATGGGGACGAGCAAAAAGTCTTGATGAGATTTTCTGCTCGGTAGAGAACCAGGGGTGCTACTCAGTTCCCACTCTCTTATAGTCAAAATCTTTCCGTTGGGTTTTTGGTTCCTCGGCACCCATGATCTTCCGGAATCAAGGCGAGGAGCGACCTCAAGGTGGAGCACCGAGCTCGTCAGGCGACGCGGATAAGTCTCGCCTTTCTCGTGATGAACACATTCAGTGAGGCAGCCGTTCCCGAGATGAATCAGTAAAATATCTAGGAACTCCTAGGAAGAAACTAAAGAGGATTTTACCTCATGTTCCTGATCTGACATTGCTTAGGTGGTCAGGAGGAAAAGTTTGTGATCCTGTTCTAGAATTTTTGCCAAATATTTCAAACTCAAGCTCGGACTCTATAGGGGAATCCTAGTCAGATTCTGGGCTACCCCCGAACTTAAATTGGATGGTACTACCTCTTTTCTATTCCAAGTGTTTGCATTTCCATGTCTGATATTTGTTTTGTCTTACAGCTATGTCAAAAAGAATCAGCCTCAAGAAGCTCAGTGAAAAGGTGGAGAGTACCAAGAGTGGGGGTTCGGTTGCTGGGTCTTCCCAGGCTAAGGGAGTGGTGATAGGCGAGAAGCACCCAAAGGAGGACCCCTCCATCTCGCCCACCAAGAAGGGCAAAGCAGCTGATAGCCCCAAGGGGAAGGAAGCTGCCTCCGCGCCTGAGCCAAAAAGAAAGGCAACCAAGATCGGTGACGCAACACATTCGACAGTCGTCCCCTCTTCGAAGCCCGGGGAAGGTAGCTCGCCCAACCTTGGCAATGTCCTCGGACCCGGGGCCTCCATTATGGGCAGCCCCTCCATAGTCGAGAAAATTTTACGGGGAGCGATCTCCCCCGGACAAGGAAAAGATGGAGAAGCTGATATTGGATCAAACGGCTACTAGAATTTTTCATATCATTGGTCAGGTATCACCTCGGTTGTACATCTAATTTTTCCTTTTAAGATTTTATGCTCAGGTTGTTCTTACAAATTATTATTGTAGCAGGCGCTTGTGCTCGGACCATCCCTTGCTGTCCGGAGTAAGGAAGTAGGCGAGGTGGAGTTATTCCAACAAGATCAAGCAACTTCGTTGGAGAGTGAGGTGTTTCGCCTCTAGAAGTTATCTGATGAGCTGAAACAACAACTGACCGAGGCACGAGCTCGGGAGCAAGAGTCCGCGGATGAGTCCGCCAAGTTGAAGAATGAACGAGACGATGTGGCTGACAAGTTTGAGAAGTCAAGTCTTTTAGTGGTGGATCTTAGAGAGGCCATGTCTCGAGTCAAAAAGTTAGCCGTAGATGAATTCAAGTCCTCATTGGAATTTTTGGAAACAATTGAAGACTCTACCTCAAAGTACTTCGGCGAGAGATTTGATTTCTGTAAACGGCAGCTTCGCCGCTACCATCTCGACTTGGCTATTAACTTGGAGGACATGGGCCTTGATTAAGATTTTCTTGTCGATGAAGATGAGAGCGAGGAGGGAGAGGGGGAGAATGCGAACAATGAGAAGGGCAACACTGATCCCCCATTCTTAAACATTTGTATTATTTTATTTTATTTTTTGACGGGCTATAATCCATCTCTTGCAATGAATAAAAACCTTCGTTTTTCCCTCGATCTATTTTTGGTCGTGTGGTTATAAATTATTTAGGAAGTAGGCGATCTTAATCTAATAAACTAGCGAACTCAATTGTGGCGTTTTTGAAATTTAGTCATCGGCGAGTTAAAACTTGCACCTTGGGTGATGGCGACCTTTTCAATGGCGATAGTACTGATTAGGCGTTCTTGCCATCGATGACATTTTTAATGGCGATCAAGAAACCTTAAAATCTCAATGGACATTTTTAACATAAGCGATATGCTAAATGCCTATCAGGACACCTTACAATTATTTCATGATGGTGGCGACCTTCTTTAGACGATCAAGACGTCTTATCATATCATAATGAATGGGCGGTCTTGATATTGGCGAAGTCCTCAATGGCGATCAAGATATCTTATCATATCGTAATGAATGAGTGTTCTTGATTATGATGAAGTCCATAATAACGATCAAGACACGTTATCATATCATAATGAATGGGAGACCTTGATATTGGTAATGTCCTCAAATGGCGATCAAGATACCTTATCATATTGTAATGAATAAGCGACCTTGATATTGACGATTTTCTCAAATGGCGATCAAGATGCCTTATCATATTGTAACGAATGAGCGACCTTGATATTGGCAATTTTCTCAAATAGCGATCAAGATGCTTTATCATATCGTAATGAATGGGCGATCTTGACATTGGTGACATCCTCAATAACGATCAAGACGCCTTATCATATCATAATAAATGGACAACTTTGATATTGGCGATATCCATATTTAACGGCAATATAATTTCTGCTGAGAAATTCAAGGGAGATTTTATAAATAATCATAAAGATAGGCAATTATAAAATTATTAACAATACAAAATAGAGCATCTGGCGATGTTGTATAAGTCAGGCAATCTCATTCTAGGCGACAAGACGAATTAATACTTTTTCAAGTGTTCAACGTTTCAAGGATGGGGAAGGGACTTTCCGTTCATGTCTTCCAACCAATAAGTTCTGAGTCTAAATATTTTGACAATTTTATAGGGGTCTTCCCAATTATGACCGAGCTTTCCTGCATTTTGCTTGGAAATAGACTCTAATTAGAGCGATGATGGCCTTAAAATGGGGTAAAATATTGAAAGATGTTTTTCTAAGTTTTTTGTGAGAACCAGTTGATTCCGTCAATCTTAGGTGGACAAAGATTAATAGATGACTTTAATCTTGACCGGATTAAAACTCTAAAATTTTATAATTAAAATTATAGAGTATAATTTGTTACTAAGATTAAACTTTATTTTTTAAATAATATTTTCTAAATCATATATAGGCGTCGTCAAAGTACTTGGGAGAGTTAGGCCCAGAAGAAAATTCTTCTTTCACTACGTTGCCCTTAAAATAAAAATCATGTGATCCTCACACGGTGTTTTCTGTTCACATTATAAAGAGAAACTTACCCCAAGAAAAAGTGACAGGTGGTCCTTTTCTGTCCTTCCTTGTTATCGGGGAGATGGATGCGGACGTTGTTTGTTGATTTAAAGACCAAGGATTAGACTATACCAATTTAAAATGGAAAGGTGTAAAGTGACATGAGTGTAACATACAAAGGGTTAAAAGTTGAATTTACCCTAAAAAATAACATGAAAGTGAAATAATTAATCTTTCATCTCCTCAATTTAGGGGTAAAATTTCAAACTTCATTGACCCTGGCGTATGCATATCAAATTTTATCTGCACAAGATCTAAGAACATGTGTTACAATTGATTTTAGTCAAAAGAATCATAATAATATATTGTTAATTTCTTTACATGATTCGTGTTCTAGTGACTTTGTTTGCTTCACAGATCTAATTATGATCAAGTTGTGGAGTCAAGAGTTTTTTCTACCAGTGGAGTCATAGAGCACATCACTTTTTAAATTTACAAAATTTATAAAAATATTTTTTTAGTATAAAAAATAATTTATTACAATACGTATAATAACCTCCTAATGTAAATTTGACGTTTGTTTGAAAAAAAATAATTAAAAAAATTATTTTTTTTTTGTGAACTATCATTGTTTTTAGATTTTGACCCCATAATCTCATCTTTTAGCAATTTTTAAAGAATTTTAGTGGATTCAAAATATATTAATATCTATATTTTAAGTAAAATATCAAATATGTATAGATATAAGTTTTTAAAAATTTTAGTTGTATCAATTGAACCCGCTCGGAGCGATGTACTGATCAATTTATTTGTTTCCATTTACATCAGATTTTTTTTCTAGTGGCAACCATTTACATCAGCTGAAATGCTAGAAAGTTAATAAACACCTTAGCTAAAATTGACAACCCCCAACCCCACCAACTAGCCCCCACCATCTAGCAGCTGTAAACAGACATGCTTGAAAAGATCTTTGTGCCTGACCATTTGTATTTCATTTCATATTGCTTTCATGGTGGTCCATCTTCTAACAAGTCGGATGATTAGCAAATCATTTTCATACGGCTCGAAATCATTAAAAAAAAAAAAAAAAAATTAAAAAAAAAGCCATAAAAAGTTGATGCATGTGTTTTTCTTTTGTTTTCCGTTTCATTTTGTCAAAGTTGATTGTTAAGTTTTGGGTTGATTGCATTAAGACTCCTAAACTATGGCTACATGTCACTTAACCTAATCAACTTGCCCCTTGAACTATTAAAAATTAATATTTTAGTACTTTTGTCAGTCATTCGTTAAATATAAAATGTTAAATTCTCACGTGAGCATCTCATGGGCAAAAAAAATAAAAATAAAATTATAAAATAATCTTATATTTTTGTATTTTGTTATTAACCTTTTTAGGATCAAATTGTCCAAATATTGTAAACGTATGCCCTATTTCCTATTTTCTTGCCCTATGTATATAGCAATATTTAGGGATTTTGATCATAAAAGGATTAAATACAAAAAATAGGACTATTTTAGATATTTTATTTTGTTTTTATGTCCATGAGTTGCTCACATGGCAATTTAAAATTTTATATTTAACGTGTGGCTAATGGAAATACTAAAGTGACAACTTTCAATAAATTATTTTTAATTTGATTGTGTTTTAGTTGAGGGTGGTTAAGTGACACTGAGCAATAGTTTAGGAGAGGAAAATGCAATTAACCCTTAAGTTTTTTGTTAGTTTCTCCAAATACCATTCTTATTATTTTTGTCCTTGGTTATGCAAAATTACAAAAATCCCTTCTATTTTGTATTTTGTGATTTGATTTTATTCAAACAAAATAATAGCATAAAAACGAAAACACCTTCAAAGTAATAATTAGATAAACATAGACTGTAGGCATTTTATTGAGATAAGGCCTTAGTCTTCGTGACCGCTTAATAAGACTAGTTCAATTATCTTTCCATCCACCTACAAGTGTAGTAGAGAGAATCAATCTAACCTTTTTAGTAATGGGTAATTATGCCATTGATTAAAGAAACCACACTATTTTTTTATTTTTATTTTTTTGAAAAAGAAAACCATACATTGGTTGCATAACAAGAAAAAAATATATACATAAAATGATTAAGCTTTCCATCAACATAGAGAAGTTATTGTTTGCTTCTTGGACATGTCTATGTTGTTTCCCAATTCCATACTGATCGGATTCACCACATTTGTGTTGAGATTTGGCTTCATACGTAGGAGGGTGTGAAGCATGACTCCGAGAACATGCAAGTAAATTAGGAATCTTAATCCCAACCTCAACTTCAAAGTTGCACTCGTCCCTGATCGCTACACAATTAAAATTAGTAATAATCTTTGAACTTTATTTTTCTTTATATACAAATTGTACAAAAAAAATTTACCATTGTTGTCACCACCACCACCCACCGCCTCCAACACTACCATCACGGTAGCTGCCACCACCTCCGCCATTGATATAAAATATGTTAAATTTGGTCTAAAGATGATTTGAAATGAAAAAATGTTAAAACTTCAAACTTAAGCATCCATCCACAAACACAATTGCTCTGTGTTAATCATATT
>BRYE01000024.1:4422359-4434859 GCA_030159115.1 Actinidia arguta var. hypoleuca
GTTTAATGGTATTAAGTTTTCTATGAAGAACTTTAATGGTATAAAGTTATAAAAAGTGTACCGACTCGTCATTATCTCTCTTTATCCACAAAGTTCTGCTAGCTTGTTTGATATAACTTTTATTTCTTGCTTTGAGATCATAACGTAGAAAAGTCTAGTAACTTTTAAGAAATTATATTTTAATATTTTTTAATTTTTATTTTTAAATAATTATTTTTTTTAACACAGGTTCAATTACACCAAACATTTATTATGTAATCTTTAGAAAATATGAAGTTTTATAAAATGTTGGCATAAAATAATAGTTTCAATGGCTTTGCGTTTAAGCCGCCACCGGTAATACCAATTATTAAAGAAAAGGTTAAGTGCTTCCATGGTCTCCAAAGTATGTGTCTTGTGCTACTTTGGTTTTCAATATACATAATATTTCAATGTCATTCCCAATGTATCCAATTCGTATTGAAATAGAACCTAACTCTAACGCCGTTTAAATTTATTAACGGAAATAAGAAAAATTTCAGTAAAATAACTATGAGGGACCAAAGTAACACCAAATACATACTTTGGGGACCATTTATGTCAATAACGGAAATATATATATATATATATATATATATATATATATATATATATATATATATATAAATATATATGTCATCCCTAATGTATCAAGTTAGTGTTTAAATTGTCCATAACTGCATACTTGTTAGAATTTTAAAACTGTAAATAGTTAAATATAAGATAGCAAAAAAAAAAAAATCCACGTTTAATTGTGTGGGTCTAAAAGACAGTAGTCGAGAAAAATAAATAAAGAAGAGTTCAACCATGTGATAAATTCATATATATAAATTGTTAACTAAATAGATATTTTTATCAAAAAAAGAATAAACTCCGAAGTTTGGGTTATAATTAATAGTATTAACTTGTAAAATTTATGTCTATTTTAACAATCATTTTTGTATTCACTTTCTTGAAGATTAGTGAAAGATTTTCTATTGGTATGCCATTTCTTATTCTTGCCTCTTTTTATTGTTTTCTCTTTTGATTTCGATAAAAAAAATATTTATTTGATTAAGATTGTGTATATATATGAATTTATCACATAATTAACCTTTTTTTTTTTCCCTTTACAGTTTTTATACACACTTAAATAGAAATGGAATGGACAAATCAAATGTTGGGCTATGAGGAGACGGTGTATCTAGTTTATTTGGGCCCTGGATCAAGTACTGTTCAAGGCCCGGTCCTTGATTACGGGTTTATTAGAGGATAACAATCAGCTACATTGGTTCCACGGACCCGACCTAAACTATTATCTAGTCAGGACGAATGTCACTTTAAAGTATTTAAATTTTTTAATGTTATAATTTTCACTGACCACTATTTATGATAAATACAGTCATTTTTTTAAAAAAATAACACTATTTTTTTTTATTAAATCTAATTTTTGTACTAAAATGACAAGATTGTCTTTTGATTTAGGGTTTTCAAATTTATTTTCTCAATACACCAATTAAAATAAATAAATATTCTATCTTTTTTATAAAAAAATGATGACAAAATTGATTTTTCTAGTATGTTTGATTGGGAACACTTAAAAAGTAAAATATTTAGATTTTTATTTTTAAAATATTGATAAGAAAGTTTGATTTTTTAAATATATTTTTATTAAGAGTACTTAAAAAGTAAACTATTTAGACCAATTCTTTCTAAAATAAATATTTTTTTAAAATAATAGAGTAGTTTACAAATAAATGGTGTGTTAAAAAAAGAGAGAATATTTAGTTATTTTAATGAGTGTATTGCGAAAAAAAGTTTGGAAGCCCTAAATTAAATTATAAATTTTTTATTTTTGGATAAAAAATAGTTTAAGGGAGAATTTTGACATTAATTTTAAAATAAGGGAGATCCGTACTATTTTTAAAACTATAAAAAAAAATTGACGGTATTTGTCAAAAATCTCAAAAGAGATCAGTGAAATTTGTTCTAAAATTTTGTATCCGTCCCTATTTTCAATTATGAACACAAAAATGAGTGTATATAGATAGATTGATAGATATAAACCGTTTGAAATTTTTAGATTTTAATTTTCATAGTACTGTACTATTTTTATTTTGACATAAATACTTGATTGTCAATTGACGATAGACACGTAATTTGTTATCACCAGAACCTAAAGGTTGTCACAATTTATTTGTCTCGGTTTCTAAAGGTTTCATTATGTATTGGTTGTACAAATTCTTGACACCTGGTTCGAAGTTTGATAATTTTCTCACTATGCTTTTTATTCCATAGTGAGGGAATAAGGATCTAATAACTATAAATTGAAAAGTAGAGTTACATTTCAACTACTTGACCATTCAAACATTATACTTACCTTAAACCAAAAGGCCATATTATTAGAGCATAATCAATGTTATTCTAAAAAAGATACTGAATTTTATATTTTGGCTCCCAAAATATTATCGCAAAGTCATTATGGTTTCTAATATTTCAATTGTGCTAATTTGGTTCACATATTAAAAAAGTGAGTTGAGATGGTACCCACAAATGAAAGAATGATTAACTAGGGTATTTTAGACTCTTACACAAAATAATGGAGATGTTCTATTTTTCAAGAATTTAATTAAAAACTCATTTTTAATAAATAAAAAATGCACACATATTTGCAAATTAATAGCACAATAGCAGCACTTGATATAATTCATTGCCTTTGTGAAGCACTGGGTAGTAGCGTGAAGGCTTGGGAAGTAACTAACAATACTCAAATCACAAGTAATTGTCGTTGTGTTAAAAATCTGGGAGAGCAACTAACAATCAAAATTATCCCTCGGCCTAGGCACTGGAACTCGGCAAATACTTGGGCAATCTGCGCAGAATGATCAAACGTGATCGGCTAGGGTGAGGCCGCTCAAAATCCCTCCGGCGTACGAATCAGACTAAGGCGATTAGGAGATAAATAAAGACAGTATGGGAGAGAACAATAATAAAAGTGTCTGTGGTGACTGTGTTGAGCATACCTTTTTATTATGGGGGAGCGGACTTTATATAGGTGTAGGCTAGAGATCCGTGTGAGGATAATCAGGAGAGATTTTTGGATCGCCATGTATGAAAAATATATCCCTTTAATATAGGAGAGATCATAGATGATTGCCATAAGGGGAGGAGCCTGCAATCATAGGGATTGTGATGGAGATTGTATTCCAGTAAAGGCAAAATTCTTGTGAAGGCAGACTTTGATCAGGTGGAGTAACGAAGAAGGACTATGGAATAGGAGTTCTTGTGGATATAGAACTCTCTTGAAAACGGTCTCTGGTCTGGCAATGTGGATGACCTCGCCTAAAGGCGAACTAGAGAAGTGTTTATTCATATATTGGCAAAATGATCCATTGGCAATAACATTATGGCGACCAGGGCTATATCGTTATTTTCGGCGATGTGCCCTGCTTATTTTAAAAGAGTGATTATTTTACCCACATCAGTAACCCCCTACTCGGGATGTCAAGATGAGACGAGAGATCCACGAGTAATTGACGATATAAGTGGTGAGATAATTGCTTAATGGTTAGGTAGCCACGCAGCGACGAGACGTGGTTATCAGACCACCACGTGGATGGGGGATTAAATGTTGGGGTGTCGTCATGGTCAGAATAATGGTGCACTAATGATAGTTTTGGCGGGATTGGCGAAATGTTAAGAGACGCTTTTGGTGGGAAAAAGGCGGTTAAACTCGAGAGCCAAAGCGTTATGTGATTTGAGATGTTGGAGCATTTAAATCTCAGCCCTTGGTACCCCCTATATATAAAGGAGTTCACCCTTTCATACACACTTTTATGTTTGCACTTATCAAATTGCTACTCTCGTTCTGATTTTCTCCTCGCCCATATTTGTGGTCACCTCCTCGCCTAAAGCTCAGTAAGTGTCTTGATCCACCTTAGCTTTCGCTTTTATAGTTTACGTCCCATAGGCCTGAGGTAGTTCATTTAGAAGACTTAGAGGATTCTCTGCCCTCTTGGGTGTTTGCCTATTTAGGAGAAGGATCATCATATATAACAAACGAAGTAATTTATCCCCTGAATCTCCTATGGAGGATCCCTCAATCCCCGAGGTCAACCCTCTAATAGCCATTCATCCCTCAGTGGAGAAACAAACCAATATTATGACCCCCGAGGAATTGACTCTACTTAGGGAATCTTATTCTTTTTCCCAAAGTGTAGAAATTAGGATTCCCAAGGAGGGAGAGACTATAACTTCAAACCATCCTGGCGAGGTGGCTTTTTATGAGGCCGCTTTCCCTGCGGGCCTCAGATTTCCTATTCACCCCCTGATTAGATTAATTTTACTATTTTACAACATATGCCCTGCTTAGCTCATTCCCAACACGTGGCGAAGTATTGTTTGCGCAATGGCGCTGTGGCGAGCATTTAAATATGACATGACCCTTTCTGAGTTTAGGAACTTGTTTAGCCTAAACACTAACCCTAGATCAGATCAAGACTGGTTATATTTTAAGACGAAGTACAAAAAGACTCTCCTTGGAGGGTACCCCAACAACTTCAAGGAGTGAAAAAGCAAATTATTTTTTGTCTCGGGAATTGGATGGGAGCTTCCGGAAGGTTCATCTCGGAAAGGTGGTAGCCCAAGGGTCCCGACGTTGTGGAGCATTCCAGGGCGGTTTTAGTTTTTATTATAGTTCACTTTCCAAAATTATTTCAATAGTTAACACTTAGGACTTTATTTTCAGACAAGCATTGCAACAATCCGCCCAGGCTATATGGAGACAAGCTAAAAGTTTTTTACGAGATTTTCAACTTGGTGGAAAAGCATGGGTGCTACTTAGTCCCCTCGCCCTCTTGAAGTCCAAATCTTTTTGTCGGGTTTTTGGTTCCTCGGTACCCATGGCTCCTGGGAATCAAGGCAAAGAGCGGACTAGAGGTGGAGCAACGAGCTCATCGGGCGATGCGGGTGAGTCCCGCCTTTCCCGTGGTGAACACATTCAGCGAGATAATCGTTCCCGAGATGACTCTGTAGAATACCTAGGAACTCTTGGGAAGGAGCTAAAGAGGATTTTACCTTATATTCCTGATCTGACATTGCTAAAGTGGACAGGGAGAAAAATTTGCCATCCCAATTTAGGATTTTCACCAAATGTTTCGAGCTCAAGCTCGGACTCTATGGGGGAATCCTGGTCGGATTCCGAGCTACCCCCTGAACTTAAATCGGATGGTACTACCTCTTGTTTATTCTAAGTGTTTTAATTTTCATGTCTAATTTTTGAATTATTTTTCAGCTATGTCGAAAAGAATTAGCCAAAAAAGCTTGGCGAGAAGGTTGAGAAATCCAAAAGTGGGAGTTCAGTAGTGGCGCCTTCCTCGGCTAAGGGGGTGGTTATTGGCGAGAAACGCCTAAGAAAAAGTCCTTCTGGTTCGCCTAGCAAAAAGGGGAAAGCGGCCGATAGCCCCAAGGGGAAGGTGTCTGTCTCCACACTTGATCCAAAGAGAAAGACGACCAAGGTCGGCGATGCCATGTGCTCGGGAGCCCCCTTTTCGAAGTGCGGGGAAGGTAGCTCGGCACTATCCTCGGATCAAGGGCCTCTATTATGGGCAACCCCTCCATAGCCGAGAAGATATTACGAGGGGTGATTCCCCCCGTGGACAAGAAAAAAGTGAAAAAGCTGACATTGGATAAAACGGCTACCAGATTTTTCTACGTTATTGGCTAGGTATCACTTTAGTTCTGCATCTATTTTTCTTTTTATATTTCATGCTCGGGTCATTCTTAAAAATTTTATTTGTAGCAGGTACTTGTGCTCGAATCTTCCCTTGTTGTCCGGAGTAGGGAAGCGGGAGAGGAAGTGTCCCTTTAGAAGGGCCGAGCAACTTCTTTGGAAAGCGAGGTTGCTTGTCTTCAAAAGTTGTTTGGTGACCTTGAACAGCAACTGGCTAAGGCTCGATCTCGAGGGCAGGAGTCCGCAGATGAGTCGGCCAAGTGGAAGAATGAATGAGACGACGTCATCGACAAACTTGAGAAGTCAAGTCTTCTGGTGGTGGAGCTTAGAGAGGTCGTGTCCCTTTCTAAAAAGTTGGTCGTAGATGAATTCAACTTCTCGTTAGAGTTTTTGGAAGCAGTTGACGATTCTGCCTCCAAGTACTTTAGCGAGTGATTTGATTTCTATAAACGGCAACTTCGCCGCTGATTGGACTGCATAATTGTAGTCCAAATACCGCTAAAGTATCTGAAGTTGACTCTAAATGAGTTTAATTATGTCTTTTTATTGTGATTCGTACTTAAAATCGTGTCTGAATTCATTGCAAGTAAACGTTGATAAAAAAAAGGAAGAATTGAAGTTATAAAAGTACAACAGAGTGCAGGAACGCTTATCGAGGACCGTTGCCGGGAATTGAGAAAGTTTTCATTCGAAGCTTGAAATAGAATGGAAGATGCATCGTTGAAAAGATCTCACAGAATTGTACAAAGTCGTGTCTAACGAGCATCGCGAGAATTAGACTCTGAAGACTCCAAAATGGAGTATGAAGAAGATGAAAAAAAATTAAATAAGGGAAAAATTGTACCTAGCATTCGAACTACAAAAAGATAAAAGAACTAGAGTTCGAAAGCTAACAAATTTTGTTGAAAAATCTATTTCGGTATTTTGGCCATAACTTTTTACTTAAATGTCCGATTTATCTGATTTTTGATGATTTGAAAAGAATACTTCAAGAACTACAACTTTATCTATAATAATCATTGTCTGAATCGATCTTTAAAGTAGTCAAAATCAAGCTGGAACAGATGGGTAAGAAGAAAAACTGGGCAGGAATTCTAATCCCGCTAGGACTCAAATTGTGTAGCCAATATATACTTCCTTACGATTTTATGAATGGGATACATTATTTTTTAGGGGTTCTTACAGCCTCCCAGATTAGTTTTTTTATAGTTTTGTAATTGATTACATTTAATTTACGTTTCATCAATTAGATTTACCTTTTCATTCAATTAGGTGCACTATTTTATAATTTTTTTATCATTAATTTACGTTTTTTAATTTTTAAATATTCATATCAGTGTTTATATTTTAGAATATCTTTCATAATTAGTTATTTATTTTTCATAGTCATGCGTAGTTAATTTTTTCAACTCGGGATCGATTGTGAAGATTGATTGGGGATCGAGGATGAACAATAGAGATAAAAAATATTATTCACCGTTAGATCTTTCTGATTTTTATTCTTCTTCTTCTTCTTCGTTCTAAATACTTTAGAAAACTTGGGCGTCCTATTATGTTCGGTAACACATATGCATGAATTGCTGATTTAGTATATACGCTGCCTTGTAACTTTTATGCGTGTGTTGGGTTTAGGTATATGTGCTGCGCGAATCGATGATGCACGACCATGAGTAAAGCAACCAAAGTTTATTTTAGAAATTGAAGTTTATAAGAACAAGTGTTTTTAAAATCTAAATCTTCCGAATTCGAGACTCACGACGTAGTCGAAGGATTTGAGTTATACGAAACCTCCATTGGAATTTCGAGAAACTCGATTGGTTGGATCAATTGATTCTAAGTTGTTTTTAAAATAAATTTTAAATCAGTTTTTATTGCTTTCATAATTTAGATTTAATTTAAATCAATCAAACCCCAATACAAGAATTTTTATTTTTCCTTTTATTTTAGGTTCAATTCACATAATTTCTAGTTGATCCGAGTTAGGATAGTGTGAGTTGAGTGCTACAGCTTATATTGGGCTAGGTCCATTGGGAGAGAACGATATTAGATTACCGGTTTATTACTATTTCGCGACCCGTACATTTGCGGTAAAGAATTCACTTCTAGAGCGAAGATAAGTTTTTACCACCATCCTGATCTTGCTATCAACTTGGAAGACATGGGACTCAATCATGACCTGTTTGCCGAAGAGGATGAAGATGAATGTGAGGAGGGAGAGGGGAAAAGCGCAAATACTAAGGACAAAGGCAACACTCATCCCCCTCCTTCCTAAACGCTTGTAAATTTTTATTTTTTTTTGTAATGGTGAACTATAACCCATTTTTTCTAATGAATGAAAGTATTTGTTCTCACGTTATCGGTGTTATGAATTACTTTATATAAATGGGTGAACTCAATTCTAGCGCTTTAAAATTTTGATATATTGGCGATTTAAAACTAGTGTCTTTGGCGATGGTGACGTTATTAAAAACTAGTGTCTTTGGCGATGGCGACGTTATTAATGGCGATCCAGATGGTTTTAATCTCAACGGACATTCTAGACATAGGCAATCAGGATGCCCTATCATTTTTTTAAGAATGGGTGTACTTGATGTTGGCGACATGCTAAATGGCGATTTGGACATCTTATCATTCTTTAATGAATGGGTGTTCTTTATATTGGCGACATCCTCAATGGTGATCAAAACGCCTTATCATGTCGTAATGAATAGTCGACCTTGATATTGGCAGCATCCTTAATGGCGATCAGGCGCCTTATCATGTCGTAATGAATGGGCAACCTTGATATTTGTGACATTCTCAATGGCGATCAATGTGCCTTATCATATCAAAATGAATGGGCGACCTTAATATTGGCGGCATCCTTAATGGCGATCAAGGCGCCTTATCATGTCGTAATGAATAGGCGACCTTGATATTGGCGACAT
Source organism: Actinidia arguta var. hypoleuca (assembly GCA_030159115.1). Taxonomy (NCBI): domain Eukaryota; kingdom Viridiplantae; phylum Streptophyta; class Magnoliopsida; order Ericales; family Actinidiaceae; genus Actinidia; species Actinidia arguta. The sequence goes on from BRYE01000024.1 coordinate 4,431,015, forward strand.
CTTCATTGGCGATCAAAGTGCCTTATCATGTCATGATGAATGGGTGACCTTGATATTGGTGACATCCTGATTTATTGGCAACATAATTTCTGATGAGAAATTCAAGGGAGATTTTATTAAATAATCAAAAAGATATGCGATCGTGAAATTATTAATAATACAAAATGGAGCATTTGGCGATGTCGTATAAGTCAGGCAATCTCATTCTAGGCGACCAGGAGAATTACTGATAATACTTTTTCAAGTGTTCGGCGTTCCAAGGATGGGGAAAGACTTTTCCGTCCATATCTTCTAACCAATAAGTTCCAGGTCTAAATACTTGGACAACTTTGTAGGGGCCTTCCCAATTAGAACCGAGCCTCCCTGCATTTGGCTCTTTTGTGGCCAAGATAACTTTTCTCAAAACTAGGTCGCCTGACAGGAAAGATATGTGCCTGACTCTTTGATTGTAATATTTGGTGACCTGGTGCTTATGTGCTGCTTGGCGTATTTCAGCTCGATCCCTCTTCTCATCGATCAGGTCCAGGTTGAGTCTCAGTTCAATTTCATTGCTCTCTTTGTCAAAATTTGAGGTCCTGAAACTTGGCATTTCAATTTTCACCAGAATAATAGATTCCGTCCCATAAATCATAGAAAATGACATCTCGTCAGTAGAAATTTTGCTCGTCGTATGGTATACCCAAAGTATGCTTGACAAGTCTTCTGCCCATTCACTTTGTCTTTAAATTTCTTAAGAAAGTTCTGTTGGTGACTTCGACCTGACCATTTGCTTGAGGGTGACCAGGTGAGGAGAAATGGTGAGAGATGACGAGGTTTGAGTAAAAATACTTGAATTCATCGTTATCGAATTGCTTGGCGTTATTTGAGATGATAACTTTGGGGATTCTGAATCGACAGATGACAGATTTCCAAATGAAATTTCTGGTATTTTTCTCTATGATTTTAGCTAGAGGCTCTGCTTCTATCTATTTGGTAAAGTAATCCATGGCGACAATTAGGAATTTTCTTTGCAAGAGAGCTTGGGATAGAGGTCTAAATATGTCCACTCTTCATTGAGCAAAGGGCCACGGGCTAGTCATTAGGATTAACTCGGTGGGAGGAAGATGACTCACTGGAGCAAACCGTTGGCATTTATCATAATTTCTCATGTATGCTGCTGCATCTCATCCCCTTTGTGGCCAAAAATAACCTTGGTGAATTGCTTTTCTCACCAACGACTTTGCCCTAGAATGGTTTTCGTAGTTCTTCAAGTCGGAGACACCTTTGGAGAGGCTCTGAAAAAGACCTCTTATACAAGGTTTCGTGGAGAATGCAAAACTTTGCAGATCTATAATGGATCCATCGAACTTGGAGTTTGTTCGGAGGTAACACGCCATCCTGGAGATATGTGATAATTTCATCCATCCATGTTGGGCGATTATCTGTCAGAAAAACTGATTTGGCAACCTCGATACTTGGGTTTGCTAAGAACTCCAGGGGTACACTTCTATTTGAGATAGAATCGAAGGTGGAGCGAGGTTGGCCAAAGCATCGGCCTTCCTGTTTTCCTCTCTAAGGATTTGGAGAACTATAAAATCTTTGATTTTCCTAGATAAGATTTTTACTTCATCCATATAGGTCAGCATCCTAGTATCTTTGGTGAGGTAGTCTCCTTGAACTTTGTTTACCACTAGTTGCGAATCACTAAAGGCGTCCAGAAAATCTACTCCTATTTTAGTCACAACTCGTAACCCGGCAAGGAGAGCTTCATACTCAGCTTCGTTATTGATGGCTTTGAATCATATACGGATGGCGTACTCCATCTACTCGCCTGAAAGAGTTTGGAGAATCAGTCCCGTGCTACAATCGTGCTGGTTCGATGAACCATCTACAAATAGCTTCCATCTGGAGAGGTTGCCCGAGTCAAATTGCTCTAGAGTCTCTACCTTAGGTAAGCCTTTCTTAGAATCCGGGGCGACGTCATATGTAAATTCAGCCAAGGCCTGACCCTTGATTGCCATTCTTGGTTTGAAATCAATATGAAATTCACTTAGCTTAATGAACCATTTGAGGAGTCTTCCTGAGGTTTTCAGGTCACTGAAGAATATGTTTCAAGGGTTGATCAGTCAACACAGCAATAGGATATGCCTGAAAATAGTGGCAAAGCTTTCTGGCGGCGATAAGGAGGGCATAGGCGAGCTTTTCAATTTTCAAGTATCTAGTCTCGGCCCCCATGAGAACTTTATTGACATAGTACACTGGTTTTTGAATTCTATCATCTTCTCGGATTAACACTGCACTTACCGCTAATGGCGAGACGGATAGATACACGATAAGTTTTTTGCTTGCAATTGGAACCGTAAGCAAGGGAGGCGAACTGAGATACTTCTTCAATTGTTGAATTGCTGCTTCGGATTCCTCATTCCATTGGAAGTTCTGATTTTTTCTCAGGATCTTAAAGAACGGGAGGTACTTGTCAGCTGACTTGGAGATGAATCTATTAAGGGCGGCTACTCACCCTGTTAGTTGTTGCACCTCATGGATGTTTCTTGGTGAGCTCATGGTAAACAAGGCACGAATCTGGTCTGGATTGGCCTCTATTCCTTGCTTGGTTGCCAAGAATCCGAGGAACTTACCTGAGGAGACACCAAAGATGCACTTAGAAGTATTGAGCATCATTCGGTGCTTCTACAGGATGCCAAATGCTTCTTTTAGATGGGCAATATGATCTGTAACCTTGAGGCTTTTAACGAGCATGTCATCTATATAGACCTCCATAGTTTTCCTGATCAATTCTCTAAATGTCTTATTCACTAGTCTTTGGTATGTTGTCCCAGCGTTTTTCAAACTAAAAGGCATGACTTCATAGCAATAAAGTCCCCTCTCGATAATAAATGAAGTTTTTTCTATGTCAAGCGAATGCATTTTAATTTGGTGATATCCGGAAAAGGGGTCCATAAAACTGAGGAGCTCATGCTTGAAGGTGGCGTGAACTATCAGATCGATCTTTAGCAAAGAAAAACTATTCTTTGGGCATGCTTTGTTAAGGTCGGTGAAGTCAATACATACTTTCCACTTCCTCCTTTTTTTGGGGCGACGACAACGTTGGCGAGCCAATCTGGGTAGTGAGATTCTTTGATAACTTTGACCTTGATCAGTTTAGCTACTTCTTCTTTTATGATTTTCAGCCATTCAGGGGCGAATTTCCTTATGTTAGGCAGGGTCGGTAAATAATTTATGAGTTGGGACATCGCCCTATGATCATGCAAAGACGTCATAATTTTCCTTCAAAAATTCTACCAAAGCAACCCGTAGTTCGTCCATTAATTTTGTCCCGATCATAAAGTGGCAATCTGGATGGTCTGGGTGAATAGAAACTAGCGTGATTTCTTCCAATAGTTTGGTATTTTCTGACTCTCTAGGGTCCACTAGGGTAATCTTTTCAATCTCATCCCTCAATATCTCCATTTCTGAGTCGGCGATCTGTAATTGTTATTGGCTGCTTGGTTTGGAATGAGGTTCTTTCATGGCCGAGATAAAACATTACCTGGTCATTTTCTGGTTGCCCTTTATTTCATCTACGCCAGTTGGAGTAGGGAACTTCATTTTTAGATGATAGGTCAACGTGATGGCTCTGGTTCCTCCTAAAGTTGTGTAACCCAGGATTGCGTTGTAGGGCGATGGACAATTTACCACAATAAAGTCTTGCCAAACGGTAGTCTGGTGAGGCTTTGTCCCCAAGTGGATGGGTGGTGTTTCCTCCAAGTCCGACCAAAGAAGTGTGGAAAGGGTGCTTATCCAATCCTATCTACATCTTGTCAAATGCCGAGATGAACAAAATATCTGCCGAACTCCCATTATCGATC
>BRYE01000024.1:4464859-4467359 GCA_030159115.1 Actinidia arguta var. hypoleuca
AACGCCTCATCACCAAACAGTATATATTCCTCGCCTATGCATTAAAAAATATATTTTAGAAAAAACAAAACTTATTTAATTTCAATGTGTTTTTGATTGTTCAAATCTTATAATTTTTCACATTATTTTCCTTTCAATGGCATGTTACAAACCTCTTTATTATTGGTATATATTGTATACATTTTTATAACCAATCATAATAATTCGTAACTAACAAAAATCAATCTAGAAATATTAGTAAATAAACCACAAATTCATAAGTAACCAAAAAATCTCATACCTTAAGTTTTGGTTATGGTTCATACCTTCCTAATTAAAACAAAATATAAAAAAATATTCAAAATTGATTCGTTTGTATGAAATTGTGGAAGCTAGTCAATCAAACATATAAAATCACAAGCAAAATATAAATCAAGTACACAAAAAAGATCACGCAATTTTTTACATAAAGAACTCAAGATCGGTAAAAACCCAACCAATCCACTATCTTGAATGGGCAAAATACAAGTTATAATTATAATTGCTTACGAACCCAACTTGCGAGTATTGAATTTACACCATCTTTAGAATTTTTTACGAATTGAACTTAGATTCACCTGTCTTGAATTCCGCTAAAGTCTTCAAAAATGCTTTTTGAAATCTATCGAGTTTTCAAACACTCTACAAATATGAATATAATCGAACCAAATAGCTTAGAGATTAATTAATAATCCTCACAATAGCATGTAACCTCTCTTATTCCCCAAGCCCTTCTTTTTGTCTTCCCTAAACTTTATATTTATAACAAAGAAACCCGCAAAAAAAATTAGAAACCAATCTACCGCCTTTTTAGAAATATAAATAAAATAGGAATTATAAAATCGCAGCCGAAAATCATGGACCATTACGGCAGTAAATCTTCCAAGTTTCGATATGACAACTTCAAGCCAATCTATATTGGTAACTCACCTTTGAGAGTGGTAATATGGCCACTAACCATGATCAATTTTAGGTTAATGCACTTTAGAAACTTTCCTTAAGCTTTGACCAGATTTTTTATCACCCTTTGAGTGCTTATATACCTTTGTTTCGGCCTTCAATACTTGTAACTTGCTGAAAAGGTTTGACTTACTTGATTCCAAGTATGTTTGAGCCTATACGATAGTGTTTGGCAATGCTTATTTGGGCGACTTATGAGCTTTAGATTGTTGCTTCTAGCAATTTTTTTAGAAATATTGCAACTTTTACTATTGTGAATAGTGGGCTCGAATGACTAAAAGACTTAAATATTTAACTACAAAGAAATTTGTTCTGCTTCTTTTGTTGGTATGATTGAAATTCAAATAAAACTTTGGACATTCAAAACTTGGGTATGTTGAGAAGAATAATTTAAGAAAATCATCTTCCAATTTCTTTATTTAAATTAGATGTATATTAAATTATTAAATGAAAAAGTAAAGTAACAATCTATTTGTCCTTATATCGGTGAACTACTCAAAAAATAATTGGATTTGAAACATGGTAAGCCGTACTGAGAAATTAGGGCAATCTTCCCAAAGTTCTGAGCTAATAAGAAATATAGATGCATATATTTGCCTAATTTGGAGATCGAAAATGTAAAAAAATTTAAAGTTCTTTGAAAATAGGAGATCGAAAATGAAAAAATATTCATCTAGTTTGAAAAAAAATTAACTAAAAACGAGCAAAACTATTTAAAAAATAAAAAATCTAAAAGTGGTATTTTTCCAAATTAAATAAAAAAAATTTACAGTTTCAGATTCATTTCGTTACGAGGAACCAAAAAATTATAAAATTTTAATCAAACGTTGAAAAAAAATCACTAAAATTGAAAAAAATCAAAATAAGTAAAAAAAATAAAAAATAAAAGGGTCCTTTTAACAAGTGATGAGTAATTAATTCGCTTACTTATCACCACTTTTATTGGGAATACGGAAATAAAATTAAGATAATAAATTGTGTTTTTGATAAACTTAATCTTTCATTTTTTGGACAAAAAATGCCCCCGCTATGGTTACATTTCTCTCCGGATTCTGGTCGTCTCTTATGCTCTCACAGATAACAAACAACTTTGCCAAAAAGATCCCAGACACAAGGGAAAAAAATACAGCAATAATAATCATAAAAATCCAATCATTCGTTTTATCAAGGGAAAAAAAACAGGTATCGAGTCGCAATAGAAACGGCAGTTTGATAACTCCATGGATATTGGATGCAAGTCAGTCATTTCCCTATTTTTAAAGAAAACAATTACTCAGAAATAAACAGGCCTCTTTGGGCAACCTAACCTATTTCCCCCCCTTCTTTTACAGTCCAAGGAACACAGAGATAAAAAGAGATGAGAAGAATAGATGGTGTGGTACATTTGAATTTTTTTTAACTTAACACATACTTTTGGCTAGCTCATTAGAACATCTAATGATTTTGTAAATTAGTCAATATTTAACACACAAAATTGAGACTTTTTTTTTTATATATATATGTACACTTTAACAAATATTTT
>BRYE01000024.1:4484859-4517359 GCA_030159115.1 Actinidia arguta var. hypoleuca
AAGGTAGGTGGTAGTAAGGGCAACCACGTGCCAAAAATATTTAAGAACTCCCATGTCACGTAAGAGACATCGAACCATAGACATAATGTAATAGTTTTTACGTTCCGCCACACCATTCTACTTAGGGGTGTAACGATTTTGCAAGACGACTAACAGAAAAAAGATTATAAGCAAAATTTAGAACACAATAAATCGAGAAAAGTGTAATATCTGAGGACAGACGGGTATCACCCTGCTATGAATAGGAATGGATGATCCATCAGCAATACAAACAGTCTGAGTAATAGGTGTAACGGGAGAGGTAAAAGTAGAAAGCTCATCAGTCATGTGATTACTAGTGCCAGAATCTAGAATTCGAGTAGGGTGATCTAATTTACCATGAAAAGCGGTAGGAATACCTGTAACTATAGCATCCATGGGGTCGAACGAGGAGGAAGTGGCCAAGCCCAGTGCGATTGTAATTGAGCAATTTGGGTCTTAAGTTTTGAGAAAACCGCAACACCTCCCATAACCGCCACCGTAGTTTCGAGAAAACCACTCCCACTCCCATGACCGCAACCACTTCAACTCAAGATGTAGATGAAAGTAGTGATCAATGAGGTGATTGGGCTTGTGACAGTGTTGACAATATGGGTGAGTTCTCAAAAGAGCAGCAAAGACCATCTAATCTGAAATAGTAGGAGAGGGCTGGGAAATAAATGGTAGAAGGCGATGCCTCAACTTATCGCCATCTATAGTAGCAAATGCCTCATATAGGGAGGACATAGGGGATGTGTTTAAAAGCTGAATTTGAAGAGTCTCAAGCTCAGGTTTTAAACCCATCAAAAATTGATATGTATGCCAATGACCAAAGCGCTTGGACTCGATAGCCCCATCACTAGAGAAATCACTGAGAGGATCGTACTAGGCCTATTCCTCCCATCTAGTCTAGAGGTATCCAAAATAATTAGCAATACAGAGTCTCAAGATAGGCTGAGAGGCATGAGAGATATCCTGGTAGAGCTCAAAGATTCAGGACTCATTGCAGGCATGAGCATAAATCTGATTCAAAGTAGTTTACAAACCCTGGACAATATCATGGTACATCATAAGCATGTGGTATACTCGGTCCTTCATCGAGTTAAATATCTAACCCCCAATAATACAATTATTTGCATCCCACTCAACAAATTTAGGATCGGATTCAGTTGGCTTAGGTTCCTTCCCAAGAATCTAGTGGGTCTTGTGCTTTCCACCAATATAGAATCGAAAATAATGAGACCAAGCATGAAAGTTCTTCCCATTCAACAACATGCTCGTGATATGTTGAGTCAGTTGAGAATGAGAGAGAGAAACATGAACAAGGCTCAGAGTAATAGGGACAACTTTCTTGGTTGGGTTAGCCATCAAATCCATAACAAGAAACAATCACAAAATGGATAGGAATAACCATCAATTGCAGCCAAATAAATACAACTTCAAGGACGAGGGCAACTAGACACTAGGTCACTCGACAAAGACGGAAGAGCACAGACAAGCTCTTAGTGCATCATACGATCAGACAAAGGCCCATAGGGAAAGACTACGCCAAGAGGGGCTACGCAAGGGTTGGGTAGGGCAAGGACTGCATAAGGGTGTGGCGGGGCTACTGCGAGGGTGTGGTGGCCAAGGATCAAAATTTTGTTTTGAGGGGTCTTTTCAGTTGACTCAAAAACGGAAATGTTTTAAAATATTTTGAAAATATTTCAAAAATGACAAATAATAAAATACAATTTTCATATGAAAATGTACATCATTTATAAAAAAATTAAATTTTGGTTAATATAACTTATTATTTAGGTATATAGTTTTGTATTTTGGTGCATTTTTTTATGTTTCAGCGTGTTTTGATCTTACTAATAGTGTTTCGTTATTCCACTAACATTTAGCTTAAGTCTCTTAGAAAATGAAAACATTTTGAATGTTTCGATGGAAACAAAAGGAAATTTTGTTCCTTGGTGGTGGCTACTACTGGTGGTGGCGAAGATGTTTATGGGCCTGTTGGTGGCTATTACGAAGGCTGTGTTGGACGGCTAGGGTTTAGGGTTAGGTTTGCTCTGATACCAAATAAAAATAAGAAAGAAGCTTAATCTTATTAACAAACCTCCTCTCAATATATAATACAACCTATAATCTAAGTATAGAAAGCTAATAAAGAAAAATAAAGAGAAAATCAGAGAATAAATTAAGGTCAACATGATCTATTATAAATGACTAAATTAAGGAATCTTCCTAATTAAATTAAGGAATGAATCTCCTAATTCCAACTCTCCTTTCTTATTGTATGGAGAAGGAAAAGTTCTCTTATGTCTATTCCTTTGATACGTCTCTAGTCATCTGCGGATGAAACTCTTCTTAACTAAGATTCGACGCCTTAAACTATTTCTGATTTGGCTTAAATTCAGATTCAACTAGGTTCTAAGGTTGCTACAACTATTTTACTACGTGGATAAAGAATACAAGTTATATCATAGTTTTCTTATACATTATAATATATAGTGTTGGTATATAAATTGTTTTAATTAGAAGAAAAACAAATAGTAGCGGAAGCAAAACGATTTTATATACTATAAATCGAACAAGATCCGAGGTTGAATCACGAGCTCTAAGGTAGAACACGATCCCGGGTGGACAGTACTACAATACGAGTATTATCTTTGATCCACATTTCAAAAGCCCATTTCTGTTCTTAGTTTAACAGAGAGAAGATGACAAGTAAAGAGACTTTTTTTTCTCTGTATTCAGTATTCGATATATGTATTTGTGAATTATGTATGTTTATAGATGAGGAGTCCCAAGATATAGAATATCTGGGAGTGGTTATTTTAATAACCAACTCTTCCTCATTTTTTCATTTATTCAAACACATAGGTTATGGGTATGGGCATGGGTCATGCCCACATGGACAAACCAACCCGACCCAATTTCCAACATCTCCTACTTGCACATGATGCGGCATGACCTTATCTCTCTCTATTTCAATTTATCATAAAATTGAACCAATTTATAAAGGCTAATGAATCGTGCGACCGCTGAGAGCACATGTATGTGGGATCTCTAACCTATAAACTTGAATTGAGCTAGCATAGAGACATCAACCCAAAGAGTGTGTCTCATGTACCCCAAATATATTTAATTACATCGAATCAAGCATCTCTAATTTCTCGAAGAGCATGCCTAACTCCCACTATAATGCACTTTATATTCACACCCAATTCGCATCCCATACAAAGCGTTTTAAGTTGTCGACAGTGAATAAATAGTCGGGTGTAGGCTAAAATATCTTGCCTCGCCCACATGCTACCTAATTTAGTTTTCATCGCTTTCTTGATAATATCCCTTAAAGCTGAATCATACATGACCGCAGGCAACATACCAAAGTAGTTAAGCATTAATACTTCACTTCACAGCATAGTCTAAGGTCTATAAGGGTATCACGTTAGGTCATATCTAAATAACTTGTAAGACTCACACAGTGAGGAAGTAGGGATTCATTCACTCACCTCACTAGTTGGTTGTCATGCAAATGTAGTATGATTACATGTTACGTGGAGTAACTCTTTCAAATAGTAGAGTTAAGCTATTACCCTTAGCAATAGAACTGTCAATATGTTTGCAGCTTTGCATCCAGAACCATTCTAGAATACTCTTAACGTAAGTCCCTTGAGACAAACCAAGAATTCTTCTAGATCGGTCCCTAAGGATCTTAACTCGGAACACATAGCTTGCCTCATCCATGTCCTTCATATCAAAATTAGAGGACCACCATTTCTTAGCGATGACAATTATGTCCATGTCATTTCAGGCCAGCAAAATGTCATCAACATATAATTACAATACTACAAAGCCACCCTTCGACTGTTAAGTATACACACAATGGTCTTTGTTGATCATCATAAATCCATTGGAAATAATGTCTCAATGAAATATCAGATAACATTGTTTGGATGGCTATTTCAGGCCATAAATGGATCTCAAGAGCTTGCACATTTTGTGCCCCTGCCTTGATACTATAAAGCCCTATGGCTGATCCATATAGATCTCTTAGTCTAGTTCTCCATTAAGAAATGCAGCCTTAACGTCCATCTTGTACAACTCTAAGTCCAGATGTGCTACCAAGGCTAGAATCATACAAATAGATGTAAACCTCACCACAAGAGAGAAAGTCTCCTCATAGACTACACTTTCTTGTTGGGTATAACATTTTGCCATTAGCGGGCCTTATACCTCTCTATGGAACCATTCGCCTTTTGCTTGACTTTAAGATTATTTTTTTCCTATAGTCTTGCATCTAGGTGGAAGATCCACTGAGTCTTAAACATGGTTAGTCCTCATAGACTCCATCTCATCTTGTATTTCAGCACTCCATTCTTTACTAGCATGGGATGATAGAGCCTGTTTAACAGTCTTTGGCTCTGCATCATCACTCAGAGCAATCTTACAAGCCTCCCCGTCAATCTCATAATGACGATGAGGGATAACCAATGTTTGCTCTTTCGCGGCTGAGAGTTTTGCATATCCTTTTCCATTGGACCAAAACCACGGTGAAGCAAGTTGATCCCACTATCCCTAAGAGCTTGAGGAATTACTTCCTTATTTTTAGCCAAGCTACTCGGTGCTTTTTATTGTAGATCCTACATCTCATAGAGTTCCCCATCTCTACGCACTTCACCTCTTCTAGGGAAATTCTCCTTTAGGAAATTCACATCGCATGACTCAATCTCAGTCACAGTTCCATCAGTTTGCTTACCAATAAACGCATAGCCCTTGGAATGCTCACTATAGCGTATGAATTTACATTTCTTTCCTTTAGGATCTAATTTTCCAAACTTATGAGAAGTGTTGTGCAAATAAGCTATTTATCCCCACAGACGCAAATTGCCTATGTTTGGCTTTTTGCCAAACCATAACTCACATGGGGTAGAAGATACTGATTTTGAAGGCACACAGTTAAGGATGTAGGCCGCAGTCAACAAAGTATCTCCCCAATATAAGATTGGGAGACTCACTTGCGCCACCATCAACCTAACCATATCAAGTAATGTACGATTCCTTCTATTTGCTATGTTATTTTGTTGTGGAGTTCTAGGAATTGTTAGTTGCCTTAGAATTCATTGCACCTCACATAGCTACCGAAACTACTCAGATAGATACTCGTGGCCACAGTCTATTCTTATAGTCTTAATGCTCTTGTCTAGTTGATTCTTAACTTCACTTACATAACTTCTAAAGCAGTCCAATGCTTCTGACTAATGAGAAATCAAATAGACATGACAATAGCACTTATAGTCATTTATAAATGTGATAAAGTAGGGAACTCTGTATCTTGCCCTCACATTCATTGGTTCGCATATGTTAGAATGTATCAATTGCAATGGAAAAGATGCCTTCATGGCTATTCCAAATGGTTTATTGGTTGCCTTTCCAGCAAGGCAATGCTTACAAGTGGGTAGAGAGATTCTAGAGAGTAAGCCTAGAAGATTTTCTCTGGCCAATCTAGATATCCTCTTTAGCCCAATGTGGTCCAATCTAGCATACCATCTCGCAGAATTAGAGTCACAAATAGATGCTATATAAGAAACTAGTAATTACTCGTGCCCACGGGCACTGTGTATAAAAAAAAGATCACTTTTTAGGCGTATTGTTAAAATTTTAATACTAAAAAATAGATAAGATATAAATATCATATAAAAGATACATTGTATTCATATATGAAGAGATAAAATGCTACAAAATAAAAAATAAATTAGAAAGTATAATAATTTTGAAAAAAAATATTGCTAATTTGAAACAAATAAGGAAAAAAAGGAGTGTTTTAATTATTTTTTGTGTGGGTCACACTAAAAACCTTTGAGTAGAAAGAAGTGATAGTTTTAGGGGAAAAAAAATAATCTCAGGTGAAATCTCAGCCGTTGAATTCACTCAAATAAATTTTAACCATAGATAGCGGCAGATATATTTGAGATTCAAAATGAATTGTGTTTTATAGTATAGATAAAACTGCTGGCATTCAAACTAGAATTATCCAAATCAAGTACCATAAAATCACTACCATAAAAAGTATTATCCAAATAAATACATACATGTCTACTCTCAAACTGAAAACTAAAAACTAAAATCTAGGCCCATCATGCTAATAATTGAAAGTAGGTTTCACCGAATCTCTAGAGTATACAGTAAACATGAAGATACAAGGTGCACCCTTGTCTCATTTGATTATAGGTGCAAACACCAAGCACCTCCACACTAGACTTGTTCCCCATGTGTATATGTCTGCTGCTAACAAGTATTCAGGCATACTCTACGAACCCAACTCTACTCCTCGCAATATGCTTGGTTGCTTCTGAATCTACAACCCACAGGTGAGGAGAATCAACAATCATTTCTTGACTGGATACAAAGTAATCAATGTAAGAAATAAAGTTAAGGAGTACCTTCTTTGGCTTAGTGCAATCACGAACGAAGTGTCTCTGCTTGCCACAGTTAAAGCAAGTTTTCTTAACCTTGGCTTTCTTGCCATTTCTTTTGCCTTTCTTGTGCTTGAAATTATTAGCCCCATGAGACCCAAGGTCTACAACCCCCTTCTTCCCATGAGCACATTTAGCTTTCTCACACTTAGACCCAAATAGCTGGCGCAAGCTAGCTTCAGCAACAAGAGCTGAACCATTTGCCTCAACCACCTCCAGGCGCTTGGCTTCTAGCTTCAAATGATGCGATATGTTCTCAAATGTTTTCACATTCTCATTTAGCGTCATACTATACTTCACGTGCTCCCATGAGTGTGGAAGCAAGCAAATGACTACTTGACCCTGTTGTTCACTAGGCAAGTGGTGACCTGAAACCCCCAGCTCACTTATCATGGCTAACATGACTCTTAAATGCTGTCTCATAGAATGATGGATATTTTTCTCATAAGAGTCAAACTCAATAGTTAGACCACATAGCTTGGTTAAGAAGGTGACCTCAAATTTCTGTTTGAGAGGCTCCTATATCTCGAAAGCAGCCTGGAAATTCTAATTATCCTCGAGCAATGCATCATGCTCAGACTCAACCACCACATAATCGAGAGTCTCTAAGACCTCTTTATCATTGAGAAGATTTTGAATTTCGCGGTGCCACTAGTTATCATCGTCTAACTCGTCCTCTTTAGATAAGTCTATCACCAGACTCTTGGTCGCCATCTACATTCAAAGACAAATATAATATGCGCAAGGCTATATATAGCATCACACAACAATTTTTCAAAAAAAATGTTCAAATTAAATAATAGTAACATTACACATGTCGCAAAATAGAAAATAGGCTAGGCCTATAATCATCTCTTGTGCCTCCAGTGTTGATTACCAAAATGTAATTTAACTTAATGCACAAAATTTTGATTTTGAAGAGAAATTCATAAGATCCTCCAATCGAACAACTTCCCACTTTTCCTATTTATTAATATTTTTTGCATGCAGAAATAATTAATTTTCATGAATAATTAATAAACATGCCACATCTAAGTGGTCATTAGGGATGGCAATTCTCCCGAATTAACCGGGGCCCCGCCTCGCCCCGCCCCGTTTAGAGCGGGTATGGGGGAGGAATAAACGGGGGCGGGGCGGGGGTGGGAGAAAAATCAAAACCTGATTAATAATCGGGGCGGGGGCGGGTTTAGCCCCTTCACTCCGAACCCGCCCCGATTAACCCGATTATATATAAAAAATTAAAATTATTCTTATTTTTTTAAAAATATACCATAATATCTTTTATATATATATATAAAATTAAAAAAATTATTAAACGGGGCGGGGCGGGACGGGGCGGGGGAAGGTTTTCATAAATGAGGCGGGGGTGGGGAAGGAATTTCTTAATTGGGGCGGGGGTGGGAGAGGCCGAACCCGCCCCGTTGCCATCCCTAGTGGTCATACGTATTGCTCACGCTGTCAAAACAAATACTAAATAGCACAACATTCAAAGGGAAGTTCGGGAACTTTATTGCATTTTTCAAAATTTTATATTAATTGTTAAATAAATAACTAACAGAATAAATTCCAAATGCATCAAAAATTAGCTAACATCATACCAAAATGCAGATAACTATATAAAGATCATGCTATAAAAATTACATACCAAAATAATGTCCTATACGCCCAAACGGATAAAAAAACTAAATTTTACCTAATTTCAGTAATCCAAACGCGACGCAGAAGGCCATACACGCGTCACACGCTCCGCAAACGTGCACTGCACACACACTCACATACGCCCATGGCGCGTCTCACACACGCTCGGCGCTAACGCGCTCTATGTACCAGAAAGTCCGAGCACTCGTTTGTTTGTGTCACACACTGCCGCCACGCGCTACGGTCGCCACAAACAAGTGCACGCACGTATGTGATATCTTGCTTGCCACGTGCCATGCGCACGCGCCTGGACAGCCCGACTCACGCACGTGGTGGCTTCAGGTGGCGTGCAACCCATGCGCGGTCATCCCAGCCTTCGTTCATCTCAGTTTTTTGTGTTGTTAGGTTCATTATTCAATTTTATGAATATTGATAGTCTCAAAAAAGGTTTTTGATGTCGATCAGAGAAATAATTACTGTTAATCTCGTTCTCAAGCTAAATTGAAGAACTAGAAGGAATCCAAATTAGGTTTTCAGTTTTCTCTCAATCCGCTCATCCAAATTGCTCATCAAAACAAGTATTCCAAATATATAAATATCATAATTTGAAAAATACAGTAACAATAAATCAGAAACCATAAACAGAAAATACTGACCAGGGTTTGATTTTTTTCCCCATAATTCGTAAGTCCATTTAATCTCAGATTTTACATGTCTTCTAACGCATATTTACATCATCATGTACGAAAATCACATGCATCAGAATTCGTTTATAAAATCACTATTATCACAGGCATATAAATCTTATAAAATATTTATATATGCATATCTTTAATTCGGAAACAACCTATGCGATTTTCATATCACTGCTGGTGTATAAACCAATTTAATCAGAAGAAAAACAAATAGTAGTGGAAGAGAAACAATTTTATATATCTTAAATCGAATAAGATCCGAGTTGAATCACGAATTTTGAGGTAGAACACGATCCTGTGGTGGACAACAATACAATACGAGTACTCTCTTTGATCCACAATTCAAAAGCCCCATTTTGTTATTAGTTTAACAGATAGAACTCTAGATAGAGAGGAGAAATAGAGATAATTTCTTTTTAATTTTTTTACTCTTCCTTATCCTTTCATTAATTCAGATACATAAGTTATTGTTATGTGCAATGGCGGACCCAGGAATTTTTTTCGCAGGGGGGGGGGGGGGGGGGGAAGAATATTTTTTGGGACAGAGGAAATGCTCTCTCCTCTACATGTTTTAGACAGGTAATTTAAGAAATTATGCTTAAAGAAGGCTACCAGTAGTATATGGAGCCCAATCCAGATTATAAAAAGTCCAAAAAATATCTATCATGAAACTGAGTGTGTATGGGTACACAATGAGTGAACAATATAAATCAAATCCCTAGGTCCGTGGCTCACTGCCTTTACCCATTTTCTTTCTTTGCATATCAAACTAATTATTTCTTGTAATTTAAACCAATTCTTTCTTGCATATCAAAAAAATAATGTGCAACTGCAACATCATAAAACTATGATTTAAATGTAAAAACCCTAAAATCATACAAATTAGGGGGGTTACTCACCTAACCCAAAATCACTAAATTTAAACTAACTAGATAACATTTAGCATCTAATTAACAAGAAATTTAACATATATAATGTTAATTTCATCTAACAACAATAACAATGACAACTTAACTTTTTATTTAATGAGGGTAAAAGATATAAACTAAGTTTTCTATCACATAAACATGTAAATGGAGTAAAAAAATCTCTACCAAGTGAAGAGAATGAAAACCTATTTTTTCTTTTTTCAATTTCTCCAGAAGAGTAAATCTTTAACTTGTTGAGAAGAGTTTGAAGAGTAAATTAAATTTTGTACTGCGATTTTTCACTCAATTTTACTCTAATTTGGTGAAAAATCGAAAGGAAAAAAAAAAAAACGAAGCGTCTTCACGCGGAGTTAAATGATATATATGAGTAATTACACAATTCGACCCTAAACTTTATAAATAATATCGCAATTAGACTTATAAGTTTATTTACTCTAAATTTTACCCCTAAACAATTTAAGTTTTTTTTTTTTTTTTTAAATTTCAGGGGAGGCCGCCTACCCTCGACCAACTGTAGGTCTGCCCTGGTTATGTGCATGGAACATGCTCATGTACAACTAGACCCAATTTTCAATATATAGCTATGGTTATATATATATGTGAAAATACCCTTATAAAAGATTTGTGAATCACATTATTTAGTGAGTAGTATTATCACCTCCAAACTCCATCAAACCTTGTACATGGTACGATTTTTTTTTTTGAAATGTGCCCACACAAGGTTTACATATATGTGTGACGGTTCAGCATCAGCATCAGCATCAGTTAGCTGAATTTAGTTTGACCTTCTGGCATTAAAATAATGAAATAGGTCATAATTTTTGTTTGACCTAAACTACACATTTATTGCAAATCAATGTAAAGATTAAATAAAATAATAATAATAACTTTAAGGAGTTGTTTTATCAAACGCGGTTTTAGTGTGGGCCATACAGGAAATTAGTAATTAAGCTTATCCCAATATATAAATGTTTTTTCTGGTAGATGTAGCTGTGATAAACGAACCAAACATATCGAACTTCGGGTTTGGCTAGTTAAAAATTTATTTGAATTTTTTTATAAAGTAACCCAGATGCATGTGGAAGTGACCAAAAAAAAATTATTTTCGGACAAAAACTTGGCCTATGCGAAAGCTACTCAAGACCTGATTCTGATACCATGGGGTGAAGTAGTATCTGAATTATAAATAATAAGTTTGGGTGACTTAAATAAAAGAAGTGGGACTAACACTCTAACAAGATTGATCTATTACTTAAATAAACCAAGTTTGAATATATTTTGAAGTTTATTAAGCTGTCAATCCAAACTTGAACAATCTATTACTCGACTCGCTAATCTTATAATGTATAAAAAATTCAAGTTACTCGAGCTCGACTCGTGATTACTCGACAAAAGCTCTTTTGAGCTCGGTTCGCTTGATAAACGAACTAAGCTTAAACTTATTTTTAAAGTTCATTAAGTTTTTAAATTAAGTTTAAACAATCTATTGTTCAGCTCGTATGACTCGTTTATCATCAGTAGGTTGTTAAGAATATTATTAAGAAAAAAAAAATAAAGATACAAATATCTATTTGAAGCTTTGTTTATGCTCTTCTTACCCAAAAAAGCGAGCTTTGTTTGTGTGGTTGGTATTTTTTTATTTATTTTTGCTTCTTAAATGTGTCACGCAAAGGTTACATTACATTTTTGAGTTATGTAACCAAAATGTAGGAACTCTAAGGTTGTGTTTGAATTAAGGATGTAATGGAGGAAAAGTGAAAAGGAAATAAAAAAGTTGATGAATTCAACCACTCAAATTTACTAAAGACAAAAAAACACTTCTGAAATAATTGAATTGCGCTTAAACAGCCTTTTTCATTGCTTTGTAAAATGAAACTCTAGGGGAAAAACAGAGTCCAATATAGCAGATAGTCCAAACACTTTTGATTAAGAACTTGCACTATACCTACTCGTGCATTAGTGGGTTTCCAAAGGGGCTTTCAATTGGAGTTCTTTTCACATTACTCATCTTCTATAGAACAAATTAATGCTGAGTAGGTCAATGTACTTTCGAGTTTTGAAGCAACTGATCAGAATGTATTTTGAAATTGCTTCACAAATTTGGAAACAGATTTGTTTTGTTTTCAAGACATCCGTTATCCAGAGTTGTTTTATTTCGTGAAAGAGCAGCCACCCCGAGCAGTAACCGCGAACGAGGCAGAGATGTGGAAAACGTAAGCTAACTTTATATCCGACTAAGTAATCCTCCAAGCAATGTTGCACTCTTACTAGTGAAATATCATGAAAAAACTTATATACTGGGGTCAATATAAGAAAAAAACTTATTAAGGCTTATTTGAGCTAATTTAACTGCTATGATTTTGTAATTTTTTTATTTTTAGTGATTTTTTTTTAATATTTGATCAAAATTTCATAATTTTTTAACGAGATAAATATGAAAATAAAAAAATATTGATCTAATTGAAAAAAATCAATAATGACAAAAAATTATATCAATATTTTTTATTTTTAAATTTCACTCGTCGAGAACAACCGAAGCAATAGAAATTTTGATATAACGGGTAAATAAAAATCAATAAAATCAAAGAAGTTAAGTTAGCTCAAAAACAGTTAAAGTAAGGTAATTTAGTTAGATCAAACTGGGCTTAAATTAAAATTGAGGAATGATTTGTTCAGTGACACTACTAATTACGCCACTACCTATAGAGATCTAGATGATGGTGAACTTTGCCCGAGCAAAGCGAAACCTAAGGAAACTCAGGTGGAGTACCATCGGGTCACAAAGTATTTCCAATCTCAACGGACGATGGTGGAAAGGACATTTGAGAGGGAGAAGGGGGAGGCCGCATGCTACACACTAATGTATTCAACTAGTTTATTGTCCTGACGGGCAGCCCTATGGTGCTTTGGAAATAAATAAATATCAGGATTATTTCCCCATCAAGAGTCTTGATCCCCCTACAATTAATGATAAAATCGCTACGGATGCGAGAGCTAAACTAAGTTCTTGGAGAAGTATTCCAAGAATGCATTAAAGAAATAATCACTTCCTAACAATTAAATTTCAACAACAAATCAATAACATCGTGACATCATTAACAAAAAGGTAACAATATAGGTCAGGATAAACCTAGCTGGGAACAACTTCGAACTACATATTTGAAACCTCTTTCCAATCTGGAACAACTTCGAATTCGGAAAGAGCTGCTACAAGAAAACAGAATATCAGCTGTAGCTTGTGGGGAGAAAAGGGGAAAAAATATGACCAGGTTTGTCTGTATACCAAAAATAAATTGTACCGATGTAATTCAAATATTTTGAACTTCATTTTGAATTTATTTTGATTATTCAAACTGTTCATATTATAAACTTTATTGGGAACTTTAATACTATAAAAAATTACTTTGATTGGATATATATCAATAGTCAATCTATATCAGTTTATATCAAGATAAATATGGACAATTATGTGTGCCATACTCACTTATTAAGTTATAAATAGTATTTAATGGATATTGAATTGTGCCAAATCAACGTAATTTTTTACGGTATTGATCTTTATGATGGAATTTAAAATATGTACTATTTAAATCATCAAAAATGGGCTCAAAACGGCACCCTTGGACTGCACCGATACAGAGAAGTCAGGTCCAAAAAAATATGGGGTGATTTTAAAAACACAATATTCTCCACATCCATTTTTATCTCTAGCTTTAATGTGCCTTCATAAAGTGTAGAGAGAAATATTAGCGGTGTATTTAGTAGCTATTGGTGTGTATTTAGTAGTTTCCCCCTCCCCCTCCCCCTCCCCCTCCCCCTTCGACAGTGTGAACCACCACCACTACCTGCCACACTACTCCCACCATACCGTACATAGAGAGAGGGAGACGCAAACCAAGAGTAAGTAGCTGGTGACTTGCCCGGTCGATGGCGAAGTCGCTGTGAGTGGCCCAGGACGAAGACGCTGCCATTGCTCCAACATTAATGTCGACAACGTCGCCTCCATCAATTTTTTCCATTGCTCTTCAACGTTGCCACCATTGCTCTCTCTATCAGACACACACATATGGTGGTCGGCGACTTTGTGTGTGTGTGTTTCTGTGTGTCTTTGGTAGTCGCCGGTGATAGGGGTTGAGGATCAGGGAGGGGTGCACGTTTGCGGCGAGAGGGTTAGGGAAGGATGGGGATTGGGTTTTGGTGTTATGGTGTAATTTTTAGGTATCTTTTTTTTCTTTTTGAGTTTTGGGTATGGGTTTTAGGAATCTGTCTTCAGAATAAGTTTCGCGAGGACATGGTACATGTGTAATCAAAGCATGCATGAATGACGCATTGCAAGAGCAAGTATGGTATGTGGTTTGTTGTATATTACTTAGCTTGTGTTTTGTGCCCTCGAACCAAATCCTAAGTTTGTTGTGATGGGGATCGGATCCCGCGAACGGAAGCGTGCTTTTTAATTTTTTTTTTCCAGATCTTAAACCATGTAAATCGTACAACGTTGATCAAGAGAGGGTTCAGAATACCTTGAATAGAATGAGGAATTAAAGGTTCAAACCCGAGTCGCTGTAGCCCTAATTGTTTGAGCCACAAAGTTTCTTTGATTTTTTGCTCTTACTGGCTGCTTGTAGCCGCGCTTGCTGGTGGCTTGTTGTGGTCGCTGGTTGCATTGTTTGCTACCACCCCTTGCAGCCGCTAAAGTTGTATTGTCGCACTTGCGGTTTCTTGCAGTTGCTTCCTTGCCGCGCCTGCGGTTTCCTACAGCTGCTAGGTTGATTTCCCACAAAACCCTAGTCCTAATCCCTTTAGGACTTTGTTTTTCTAGTCTCCTAAATCCTTTGATATTCTTTCCTTTTTTTCTCAACCCTTACCAATCTTACTAGAGTGTGTGCTCTTTTGCATTGTTTGTTGTTGCCCCTTGCAGCCGCTATAGTTGTCTTGTCATGCTTGCGGGTTCTTGCAGTTGCTTCCTTGCCGCACTTGCAGTTTCCTACAGCTGCTAGGTTAATTTCTCACAAAACCCTAGTCCTAATCCTTTTAGGACTTTGTTTTTCTAGTCTCCTAAACTCTTTGATCTTCTTTCCTTTTTTTCTCAGCCCTTACCAATCTTACTAAAGTCCAATCTTACTAAAGTGTGTGCTCTTCGTTTTTCTCTCAACCCATATACATTTATATAGGCTATGTCTCCAACTAGGTTAAGGATATGAATCTTAGCGAGTTCTAATTTGTCTCCAATTAAACTACTAAATTTCATAGTTATCTCATAACTAATTTATTAATTTAATTAATCTAAATTAATTTCACTGAATAATTTTACTAAATAATTTGGATTGTAGTCCAAAACAATAGAACAAAAATACCCCTCATCGCTATTTTAATATACAATTAAAACCCCTCTACTTGGGTACCAATAATTAGATTGGATAAAATAACTATCAACCAAACCATAATTATTTTTAACTATTATGATTCATAATTCATTTCATATTTTAGTCACCAAAACAATAAGTATTCATTTCAATAAATAATTTACCGAAAAGACTGGATTTGGATTTCAATGACTAAATGAATGAATTAACTCATAAGTGATACTTTCTCTCTACTAGATAAGAGTAAGGTTCCATATGAAAAATAAGTTTTCCCACGTATTTAACAATGACAACCCAAGATATCGAGGTGTTGACCCAATGAGCCTCACTCATTGGCAAATAAAAGTGAGCAATGTCAATAACTTTAGTTCACCATTCTCTCAAGATTAAGAGTTAATCATTAATAGCCAATGTAAGATTTCATCGTAAAATGATACCTTTATATGATATAATTTCTTAAGACGATCCAGTTTAATGTATTCTAAATACACCAATACTTTAATCCAGAGTCAATTACTATGATGGTTGAGATAAACCATTATATTATATAGAGGTTAATAGTATTATAATCTTCGCAAATGAGACGTCCAAATTCATCACCGACTACGAACCAAATAAAGTTATTAGGACCAACGATTAATATCTCATGTGTGTAAATCTCCTTTTCACACATATATCGTATCTCTAGATAATTTAAGGATATATCATCTCATGATATAAAAGAACAACATCCAATGCATGATAAAATAAATTCTCATTCTAAATTTAAAAAAAAATTGGACATGTGGGAATACAAATCCCAACAAACTTCCACTTTCACTCATGTTCAAAGAATGTCACATCTAACATCATACTATCCACATGAAGTTGAAAAATATTAGAAGTTAAAGCCTTAGTGAAATGATCTGCTAGGTTGTCTATAGATGCAATCGTTGTAAATATGACGTCTCCATGCCGGACTATCTTCCTAATAAGGTGATATTTTTGTTTTATTTGCTTCCCACTTTTGTGATTCATGGGATCTTTAGATTGGGCAACAAATTCATTATTATCACAAAAAAGTATAATGGGTAACTGAACATGTAGAACTACATCCAGCTCCAAAAGAAACTTTTTAAGTTAATTGCCTATTTAGGTTGCTTTAGTAGCTGCTACGTACTCTACTTCAGTGGTTGAGTCAGCAATACACTATTGTTTGATACTCTTCCAACTGATAGTTGCACCCCTAAAAGTGAACAAATATCCGAAAGTTGACTTTCTAAAATCCATGTCTACATGAAATTAGAATATGTGTAATTGACTGGAATTACATCTGAACCTCCGTATGTCAACATATAATCTCTAGTCCTTCTCAGTACTTAAAAATATATTTTATTATGGTCTAATAGTTAATCATGCCAACTGCATAACAAATATCTCTCTAGTGCAAAGCATACCATACATTAAGCTTTTTACTGCTGAAGCATAAGGAGTTGCCTTCATGCATTGCAAACTTGACAAGAATCTTATCTATACATGTAGCTTGGGATAAACATAACATTTTATTCATGTGATCTCTCAAAAGCTTGATCCATAAAATGTAACAATTGGATTCTCCAAAGTCCTTCGTATCAAAATAATTCACTAACCAGATTTTTTACTATAGATAACTCCCTTACATCATTCCTAATGAATAAGATATCATTTACATATAAAATTATAAATATTATCGCATTTTCTCACACTTCTAATATACATGTCTCATCCGTGTTTTGTTCAAAATCAAAAGATTTGATTGCCTATCGCCTAGTTAAAATGGATGTTCCAATATCGAAAAACTTGCTTAAGTCCATAAATGGACCTATGAAACTTGCATATTATATGCTCTTGGCCCTTAGCTATGAATCTGTCTGGATGCATCATATAGATGTCTTCCTCAAGATTGTCGTTCAAAAAGAAAATCTTAAAGTCCATTTTTTAAATTTCATAATCAAAATACGCCGCAATGGACATGAGAATTCGTATAGACTTAAGTATGGCGACTGGTGAAAATGTTTTCTCATAATTAATTCATTCTTTTTGAGTAAATTCTTTAGCTACTAATCTAGCTTTATAAGTTTCTACCAAACCATTGTGGTACTTTTTTTCTCTTATAGACCCACTTACAACAAACGAGTTTAAAATTGGTAGGTAACTCTACAAGTTCCCATACATGATTAGAGTGCATAAACTCTATCCCAATTTTCATAGTACTTTGTCAAGTCCTCAAATCTTTGTCAGAAATGGCATTGTTGTAGTTACCAAAATCCAAATCATGTTCATAAGAGTTAGCCTCCCCTAAGTACATGAACTTGTCAAGAGCCCTGGCAAACCTCCCACTATGACTGACTCTAGTGTATCTAAAGGTGGTGAAGTAGTGGTATCTGTAACATCTTGCACTGGATTACAACTTTTTGCGAGTATCAGATAACTCCTTAAGATTAAATCTATCAATTGGCTTCTAGTCCATTATGCTTATCTTTTATAAAAACAATATTAGTGCTAATTAATACTGTCACAACCTGACCCATTTTACACTGGGTCCCACCAATCATACATGTGTCACATGACCAACGAATGAAATCCCATCTCACTAAGGCCCTCCTTATTAACTCAGTTTAGGGATTTACTAACATCATTCAACATATTTTTCTTGAATGAAACACATGCAAAAAATTATCCAATAAAATCAGAGCTGACACGTTACATTTACATAAAATGGATATACTGTCCTTACATTCAACCTGAATGTAAATATATACAACTATCAACATGGTTTTGATACACAAAAATCAACACGATTTTGGCCATAAACCGGTACAATCGTCAATAACTACTGTATCAGTTTAACTATACTAGTTTCAAAACTATACAGAGTTCAAAATATAAAGGTCCCTATACTATTACACAATATAGAACTATCAAAAATTCAGTACGCTAGGGTCTCCTGCCCTCAATCGCGTCCCTTTTTATTTCATTACCTGAAATAAGTTACGTTCGACAACGTTTTAAGCACTGGGCTAGTGTGAGGCAAGTTATATAAAACATACATGCATCCATAAAAACATATGAAAATCAGATTCATTTCAAAAATATGAAATCACTTTTTGTCAATTCATGACTCAAATAAGCCAACTCTTGACTATCAGTCAAGATACAATATACAAACAATCCTTATGCGGGATTCATGGCTCAAGTACGCCAAATAACCCTTGACTACACGGTAAGCTTTAAATTCATTCACGATTGACAATTTGCGACACACTTAATTGGTCAACAAACACCAGAACATAGGGAGCGACCATAAAACTTTTTGGTATGAATTCATCCAACAATTATCTGGTCATGATCTCCTTATTACATCAACTACACTATATTCTCTTCCTAGCGAACGGGACATCGTATGAACATGTGTCGACTTGAACATACTTTTTACAAGTATCATTTTCATAATTTCATGATATAACAAAACAAAGCATACTTTTAAACATAAAACATATTAGTTTTAAACACAAGTCATGCTTTCATTTATGAAACATAAAACAAGTTACTTTTATGCAATTTAAAACATAACAAGACTCGCCTCGTGTTTAACCCTGTGTTCCACATGCACTTACTCCCAGACTAAGACAACGGCCCCTCGGGTCTCAGTCCTATAGTCAATAATTCTCACAATTAGCCTTTCGCTTAATTGTGTACTTTTTTTTATTTAACTTAGAGTACTTCCTAGTGTACCGATTCTAAGGGTAGGATAAGTGTATAGAGTATCAAAATTGACTCGGGAATTAAACAAACCAAATTAGGTTTCAAACTTTTTAAAGTTTTTTAAGACTGGACCGGTCAAACAATATGTTGGACCGGTTAGGCAACATTCTGGACTAGTCGAACATGTGCTAGACCGATTCAGGACTTAGTAGTAGATTTTTTGGAAAGCTGGACAGGTTGGGGACTAGCTAGACGGGTCCAAGACAAGTTAGAAGGTTCTGGAATGAAGCTGGACCGGTCCAGGACAAGTCAGAAGGTTTTGGAATGAAGTTGGACCAGTCCAAGACAAGTCAGAAGGTTTTGGAATGATGATGGACCGATTGGGGACAAGCTGGACAGGTCCAGGACAAGTCAGAGGTTTTCCAAAAAAACTGGACCAGTCAAAAAAATGTTGGACCGATCCAGGAAAAGATAAATTTTTTGTTTTGACTTCCAAGCCTGTTTGAAGCTACTAAATCTCAAAATTAGAAACAATCATAAAATAAAAGTTGTAGGTATTTGAAATAGATTTCATACACAACTCAAATCTAGTCAAAAGGTTATCGTATTAAAAAGTGATGACCAAAATACTAACTGATAATTTTGACAAAAATCGAACACAACCTAGGCTTCGATTTCAAGCCTACCACAGCGTACACGAGCTGTATTTTTACCAATTTCTCAAGTTTTTACCATGATAGGGCATACTCTTCCTATCTCAAGTGTTCAACACTAATTTTACAAAAAAAAATTATAAAAATAAGAGAGAGACAAGGGTATTTACCGGAGTCCGAAGAAATATCGCGTGATTTCCTTTACCTATTTCTCTCTTCCACTCTCTTGCCCTTTCTATTTCTCTATTTCTTGAGCTTTCTCTCCCATTTCTTTCTCTCTTTCTTTCTTTCTCTCACTCTCCATATCTCTTTATATCTTTTCCTTCTAACTCTCCCCTTCTCTTATTGTGCAAGCCTAAGCACAAGTTCTAAACAACCAAGATATTTTGGCCAAGTTTCCCAAGTCCCAACCCCGGAGAAAACTATATGTCTAACACTTGACTCTTGGGAAATTATCCCATGTGATCCACCCCTTGGCTCCACCATGAGCCATCCCTCAAGACTTGACATGTGTCTATTTTCTATTAACTTCTACCAAAAACTATTATTTGGGTATAATTTTTATTATAAAAAAATATTCCGAAAACTTCAATTTAATTAATTTAAGAGGAGGAGTTTCTAGCCAAGAGCAATTTCATACAACATTTGTAATGATCGTTGAAATCTACAAGTCCAAAACTACCGACCTACGAGAATGAATCCTTCAGTGAGATGAAAATAGTAATAGAAGACAAGAAAGAGCATAATCATGCATGACACTTACAAAATATTACCATCTTGAATGTAGTTGTTGCATTTTGGGAAACCCCACAACCCATCATCATTAGGAAGGAACTCCTTGTTGCTTGAGATATAAACAAACTCATCAAGAAACAAATATTTGTCCAGGTTCAAGAGCACCAACTTGGTGTAAGGTTCCTTATTACTTTGTAGCCTCAAGTAGTGGTTTCTCATGTGGACATTGGTCTTAGGCTCGCTCTTTGGTCTTACCGCATTATACATGTTCAGAAAGTCCTCAGTGGAAAAAAGATTGTTGCTCCCTCCGCATAAGGGTATCTATAACAAGCACGGTCCACACAAAATTCACGAACACTTGCATAAAGGTGAGGCCACAACGAGCCATCATCTTCTTTAAGAGCTAGTTGATGGGAAACTGATGTCCTGCTTGATGAATCAATCAGATTTGAACGAGGATATGGTCATTGTTCCCTTCAGTTGTAGTAGTTACCTTGTTCAGCCTGGGGCCTTCTATGTGTATGTTGTTTGGGATCCTATAATCCCTCCTAAACATGGCCTTGACCACTGAGTTTTGGGTCTGAAGTGCAAGTCCGAGCTATTAATCTAGTTTAGGTCTATTGCAATTGGTGTATTGGGGCAGATCTAGATGAACTACCTGCGAGTTTTGAGTTCTGATTCACGTGGCCAAAAGTTGAATATTGGTTGCCTAACTATGCTATAATGTATTTTTGAGATGGATTTAAACTGTTTGCACGGTTCTATGTTTCATCACCACCCAAATGATTTGGGGGCAAAACCCTAACCCTAAAGGACTACAACACCAAAGCAAAACACCTAAATAACGTTTATTCTAGGAGATTTGGGTGTATAAATAAAAATTAAACCCATTCCAACAGGGGAAATGGATTGAGACGAAGTTCTAAGGAATTTGAACTTGGAGAAGCTCCATAGCCATTCATCAATGGTGGATGAACAGCCGTGATGAGCACAAAGTGTCAATTTCCTTAATGCAAGTCTACACTACGAACGTCTCGAATGTAACACAAATCACACATTTTAAAATAATTTTTGGAAAAGATTGAAGTTGTCCAATGAGCAAGAGTACTACATAGAAAACAAATGCAAAATCATTGGGTTGTTCAAAAAAAGGGCAAAGAAAGGCGATGTGGATCGTCAACAAAGAGGCGCTATTGGTGATGACGATGTGAAGGCAACGACGGAGACGACAACGGTGGCTTACTAGTTCTCTCTCCTCTCTCTCTAAAATGATCTAGAAGCAATGTGAATAGTGAGACGGTTTGGGTTTCCTATTTATAATAGAACTCAACCCTTTTTGTTTTCACGCCCAAATGCTGCCTAATGGCAGGTGTGCCGCTTCAATTTCCATGCCCTAATCGAGCTACTCAATAAACTAGGAAGTAGCACATGGCATGTAAAGGACAATTTGTAGGCACTTTCAAGGTACCAATATCAAGCGAACAAATTGAAGTTTAGGGGACAACCAGCTCAAACAATCTCTACAATTATAAACCGAGCTCACGCGAACTAGGGGAAATTTAAAGGAATAAAGCATCCAACCACAATCCCGATTGAGCTCTATCGTGCACCATCGCTGACTGTCACACTTTAGCAAGTCCGGTCGACCACCTCAGCACGAGAGCTCAAAAGGCGAACACTGTGACCATCTCATAGGAACATAGTTATTGAGTTTCGAGACAAAGGATAATGTACACGCGAAGTTTCTCCCGCCACACGCATGCTTGGGCTCAAGTTTCTATGATGTGATGAGCTATACCAACCACGTCCATAAGGGCTTGATTGGATCATTCGCTTACTTTTTGGTACGTTAGCTAGAGCGTGTCCACATGCGCTGAGCTACACTAAAATAAGTGCTCCTCTGTCATACACGGGTAATCAACAACTTTTCTCTCTCTCTTTGCCACCTCAGCATGGAAGCTTGAAAGACGAACACTGTGACTGTCTCTACGGAGCATCTTTATAGAGTTGCAGGGCAAAGTATGGCGTACACGCGAAGTTTTTCCTACCACACGCATGCTTGGGCTCAAATTTATATGATGTGACAAGTTAGCTATCAACCACGTCCATAAGGACATGATTGGGTTGTCCACCTACTTTTGGGCACGTTAGCTAGAGCATGTCCGCACGCATCGAGCTACATTATAAAATTAGCGCTCCTATCTCATACACAGGTAATCAACACTCTCTCTCTCACCAGAGCAAAGACCCTCCTTTGCTATCTCATTTCTTGTTCTCTTCGGTCATTGACTTGACTGTCAGATAACCGTCCCCAAGACAGCTCCGAGCGACCCTTCTCACATTTTCTTCCTTGCAAGGTCAACCGGACAGAGACCAAAGGCGCCAAAAAATGCCCTTGCATGCTTGTCTGCACGCAATTTTCTTCCACCCCACACTTTCCTTGCTGGTGTAGTAATTATATTATTATTTGGATATAATCTGTTGCTTAAAATTAGGATGTCTTTATCAGATGTACCTTAGGATTGGGAACTCTCACCACACATCAAGATTTGAATCATTTTTTTTAATTCATGCAAATTATAGCAGTTGACTATCAGAATGAGTGAGCACTACTTTCATGGATACTTTGCACACTCTGTTTCTGATTTGTCAATATTATATTATATCCCAACTCTCAAGTTTAGGTTTGCTTAGTTGCAACAAACATGTCATATTGCGTTACTCAAAAGTTACTCTCTCCCTCTCTCTCTCAAATGACTTGTGAAGTGTTGGGAATACTAGTACATGGTATTAAATATTGGATAAATCTCACTTTGCACATCATGACTTTCACCTAAGTTTTAATTTGCACAATTTACTTTCAATTGTATCAGTTAACTCATTACACTTTAGATCAAGTATTGTTGATGTAACATTTTTGTTCACCTGCAGCTCAATTAAGGATCACGTAGCATCTGTTTCCTTCACTTGGTTGAATAACAGATGAGCGGGATGACCATATTGATACTTGACCTACTAAGACAAGGGTGAAAAGTATGATTAAAGTTTAAGAGTGCAAAGTGTAGTTTATCCTAAAACATTAGCTGGTTGGTTATATTATTCACTGGCTTACTTACTCACTATCTCTTCCTAGTTTGCACTTAGTTATTCTCACTCTTCTTTGTCAAGTACAATAAACTACTAATAGAAAAATAGATTGTGTTTTGGTGCTAAAGATATAGGGTTGGTGGCCTTTAACCATGGGTTGTGGTGGTGGTTCTAAGGAGAGGAACTCATGATCAACTAATCCTATGTTTGTCCCCCAATCTACTTTTTAGGTTAAATTTTAACATTGGTTCCTGTAGTTTAGGAAAGATTTTACTGAAGTTCTTGCAAATTTAATTTGAACAACTACACTCTTATAGTCTCCAATCAGTTGCAATATGGTCTCTCAATCCAAATTAATTAAAAATACTAACAGAAATTACATGATTTTTTTGTCTCCTTTTTTCATTTTCAATAAATATTTTTAACGTATTTGAATGGAGGGATGCATTTAAATTGATTGAAAATTACAAAATTTTAATTGTTCAAATTAAAACTACAAGGATAGTGAAATTTTCCCTACTTTTTATGCTGCTTTTTTTATTTTTTATTTTTTACACTCCACTTACGTGCCTCACACGAACCACACTCAATAATTGTTGACACTAAATTAAGAAGTTACCTACTTGCCTTCCTTGGCCCCTTTCAAATCTCAGCCACTGCTTGCCACTCTTTCCACTAACAAATTACACTCTAGCCATGCATATGCATGCACCCATTTCATTTACAAGGGATTAAAATAATCCATTATCTTTAATTTATGGCTAAGATCTTCATTGTGATTTTTTTTTAAAATTTTTTTTAGAAATTTAACTTATTTTCTCTATATTTTTTTACATCTACCAAGGTGCTTACCTCCTAGGTAGGAGGATGTATCTCTGAACAACTCATAAAGTTAATCCTGAGGGGTAACTTACTTGAAATAATCCTAACTTTGTGTTTAAAAGGTCTCCAATTCGAGCCATCTTAGGGTTGCTAGAGATTTGCTCAACCGTTAACACCAGAACTCTCAATTTAGTCTCTTTCGAACTCAAATGGACTGGACAAGGATACTTGGTGATAAAAAAAACATTCAAAAGTCTTAGTCCTTTCATATATGTAGCTATTTTTAGGATACAATGTTATGTATATAAAGTGATTTATGGACATAATACCTATATATACTCCTCCAAAACTTTTTGTGCGCCCTATTTTTGTGGTTAATTTTATAATTATTTGTGAAACGAAAGTCACAATTTAATTTCTGAAAAATAATAAGGGGAGAAATTATTTATCATTTTCTTCCCAAATCTGTTAAAATTGTCATAATTCAAATACTAAGCTCGAGCAACACAGGTAATAAGACAATTGGGCAGTTATATGCCAATAGAAGACAACGGCTTATGATTTGTCTTTATTACATACACGGCGATTGATGTGAAATAAGCATTCAGATATTTGTAAGCACCTATTGCTTACTGTGATTTAGACATCCATCCACGTATTTGTCTTCTACAGCAAGTTTAAGTTTGGTATAGTATTTAGAATCAATTTTATCTTCTATAACAACCCTGTTGAACGTTGTCCTCTCTCCACACAGATCAACTGAAATACTCCTCTTCATCAAATTCTTGGATACGGATTGATGAGTAAGGGTTGGGGTAGGCCACCGGCGACTTGGCTACAGTCCACACCAGATGTTTGGGGGGAGTGCCGAGTTCCTCCAAACAAGCAACCCAACCTTGTGGAAGGCCTCAGCTCAGTCTTTTGCTGCATCGCACATAGAAGTTGTCGGCCCTGTTCCAGTCGTGGTTGTAGACACGTTGGTAGACAGGGCCCATGGCCAACTGATGAAGCTCAACGACCTCCCCCTATTTCTTGGTCAACTCATCGGCGGCAGCAGCAAGCTCCTCCCCCTTCTTCTTTACCTCGCCTCTAGGACGGTGGCTCGCTTCTAAGCCTTCTTCAATTAGTCCAGACACTTCTTCTTGAGCTAGAAGTTCACAACCGATCTCTGGAGGGCCTGCAGAAGAACATTGTTCAGATCAAATTCAACAAAGTACACAAAGTATTAAGAGACAGAAAAATCGAACCAAGGCAAAGCACTTGGAGGTTCTGCATCACTGTCAATTTGCAGGTCATCACCTCATCTTCCTTATGAAGCTCCGCAACATCCGAGACAGCATTGCGGTCTACGCTATGGCTAGACAGATCTCAAAGTCCTGGAATATGTCTTCATGGGTGACACGGCGGCGAGCTCCCCGATTGACAGCTCGAGGTTCCAAAGATCGATGGCTTAAATCGGGGTGGAGGGGTAGTCGGCGGCTGAGCTCATGTGTTGCGATGCCTTTTACAAGAAAGACCAACATCTTAGACGTTCTTATTGTCCTTTTCTCTTTGTTGCCGAGTGGCGGAACGGGAGCTCTCAACTTCAGTGGTGGGAAGTGCAACCTACTTTTTCTCTTGGCCAAGTTTCACCCCAATCTTTAGGAACTTCGGCGGCATATCAATGGCCGAGCTAGATCCTTCTTCTTACCCTTCCCCTTCGAAGGAATGCTCAACTTCCTGCCCTTGAACTTCTGGGGACTAGGGAAGAACGATCACCTTGGGGGCCTCGTCGTCCGATCTCGAAACCAAGACTGGATTTGCGGCGGCCAGGTTACCACCCGGAACAACTTCTTCTCCCTCTTCTACTTCTTCTTCCTCCTCCTCCTCCTATTCCTCTTCTCTTCTTCTTCTTCTTTTTCCTCTTCCTCTTCCTCATTGGCGAGGGCAACTTCAAGCTTGCTTTTAGACAGTTGAACCGAGCTTGAACTGTTAGAACCTGCCTCCTACTCTTCCTCTTCCTTGGCGAACTCTATAGCCCCGGCGTTTATCCAATTGCTGATGGTCTGGTCGCCGAAGCTCGAGGATTGAACATGCTGAGCAAGGTCGGCAAGCTCTCGAATCTAGAGAAGGGGCAAGGTAAATTGAACAAGCCTGGAAGCTCGGTGGAGGATGGTATGGCGATAAGATGATTCATACTATAGTAAGGTTGCAGTGTCGCGAGGTTCATGGCTGTTGTTCACGTGTTGGATCGCAGTCTTGCAATGCTCGGAACGAACCTTATAATGGGTGTTGAAACCTGCAAGACAAACCAAACAAAATGCAACCAGTTAGACTACAATAAGATATTCAGAGAAAATAAAATGTAGCAAAGTTGTGTGCACGTAATCGAGATAAGGTCTTAACATCATCTATACTGCCATTGGTTCTCAGGAAGCCCAACAACGAAACTCCCATTTGCTCGAGATCCAAATGAACTCATCTAAGGTCCTTGTTTGGGTTCTCGGTTACCAGCCTGGACTAGGGCTGCTGGTTGTTCCTTACTCTAATATAGTGGTTTCCCGTGAAGAGGTTCGTGTTAGTCTCCTATTTAGGATGAACCACATCGTAAATGTTTAGTAGGTCAGAGGTAGAGAATGGAAGCCCCTCCTTTTGCATAATGGTATCATCTGTGAGCACAGTTCCTCATGAAGTTGATGGACACCTACATGAAGATGAGGCCATAGTGAGCCATGACCTCCTTTAACATTGGACTGACTGGGAATCAAATTCCGGCCTAATGAATCAGCATTGTGTGGACTAAGATGCGATCGCCATGTCCTCGCACCATTGTAGCTACTTCATTTGAGTCGGGTTGCTCTACAAGGACGTCATTCAAGATTTCATGGTCTCTTCTAAATTGTGCTAGGGCAGTGTTGTTGTGCACTAGCTGTTGGGCTCGGCTAAGTTTTGTATTCCGAAATAAAACAAAATTCTGTCAAATCGAGATCTAGCCTATTTTGGGTCAATAGTAAATGTACAGCAATAGAGCTAGCTGAACTACGTGCGAGTTCTGAGCTCTATCCCATGTGTCCTAGGTAAACAATGCCCGAGCTTCGATTTATTTGTGGCACATGACTTAAGTCGTCCCTACGCTTCGAAGTTCTCTCAGGACAAGAACAACTTAGGGGCAAAACCATAACCCTAACACACCGCCGAGTTACCACTACAAGATTCGGAAACACAAGCACAAGTAGAACCCATTTCAATAGTGGAAATGGATCAAGGGGCAACCTAGAGCTCTTGGTGTCCAAAAAGCTTAATAACAACTCATCAATGGCGGACGAGCAACAATGAAAGCCTAAAAAAAGTGATTCAAGCACTTTCAAAGACTAGAGTGTGAAGAATGAAGATCTAAGGCAACAAATGAACAATAATGGGTGATCTAAGATTAACTCAGACGGAATCAAGAGGCAAATAAATTGAAAAATTGTAAATGGGACCTAAAGTGGTTGTTCGTACGCTGTCGGTGAATAGAAATAGGATTGTCGAGATGCTATTGGAGATAGCAATGGAGTGACGGTACAACAACGTTGGTTCGTAGATGCTCCGATTCACTCTCTTAGTCTCTTTCTCTAGAATGCTAAAGGTGCAACGTGAACCGCTCCAATTCCTATCCAAATAGCACCTAAGGGGGGTGCCATTTTATGTTTCGTGCCCTAATCGAGCTCCACAGCAAACCAAATGTTAACATGTGACATAAAAAGGATAGTGAAAGGACAACTTGTAGGTATTGTTGAATTTCTACGTCCAAGCAATTATGACCAAGCTCATGCGAGTTAAGGGGCAATTGTGAGAGGATAAAATATTCTGCTTCACTCTTAGACAAGTTTGGACGAGCGCCGCCATTGGAATGTCGCTTCATAGCAAGTTCGGTCTGTATATTCGCCTGAGAGCTTGGTCGGTGAACTTATCCCAGTAAAGATGCCCAAGGCCAAGCTTCAAGGTTAGAGGGTAACATACATATCAAGTTCCCTTTTCCATCCACACGCTTGGGTTCAAACTCCGATGATGCGATGGGCTAGGTACTAGCCACGCCTTAAGGGTATGATTGAGTCGGTTGCCTACTCGTTGACATAGTAGTCGACGCGTCCTCACACGCATCGAGCCGCACTATAAAAGGGGACAAATCCTCTCACACAGGCAAGCAAGACTCTCGCTCACTAAACTTTCTTCCTCTAAGACTAGAGCCAGGAACCTTGCTCTTGCTCTCTTCTCTCTCTTCATTTTTGGTCATTAACTTGACCATCAAAGAGTCGTCCATCGTGCAACTCCGGGCAGTGCTTCTCATTATTGCTATCTTGTAGGCCCGCCGAATGGCATCCAGCCATTGGAAATCGCTTGTCAACCACTAATATCGTCTACGTTTGATTTTCTCTCATTCTCACAACCCCACGGTAATTATTTTTATTTTGCTAAATTCTCATTTACCAAGAAAAACAAATGATACATGCGTTGTTTGAAATAAAGAACAACAACATCAACATACCATATATATGTTAGTACAAAACATCGTTTGTATATTATTACCCTTTTTGGTTATGAAAAAGTTAGGTGCACGTAAGATTTTTGTATAGTTAATTCAAATATTATTCTGCGAGGCTAGCACTTTGAATGAATTTGAGCCACACATGAATTTTTATACAATTTTGTTT
This sequence comes from Actinidia arguta var. hypoleuca, assembly GCA_030159115.1. Classification (NCBI taxonomy): domain Eukaryota; kingdom Viridiplantae; phylum Streptophyta; class Magnoliopsida; order Ericales; family Actinidiaceae; genus Actinidia; species Actinidia arguta. The sequence goes on from BRYE01000024.1 coordinate 4,513,663, forward strand.
GAATCTTTTTGTGTATTGCTCTTTTGATTTTGTGTGGACTTTGTTTATATCATAAACTAAACTAGCAAATGGATTTTTGTTCTAATTTTCCTAACCAATTATCATAATTAAACAAAAATAGCTTCTACTTTATTTTATTTTCTTATCTTTTCATTTACTTTTTAGTTTCCCTCCACTAACCCTAGATCCAACACAAAATATTAGAAAACATACATACACACTCAATTGTTTGTGGTCTTTCTTTTTTAAACCAAACACCTATTATTTTGCTCTTAATTTTAGATGTCATTATGCCTATAATTTATAATACCACTACCATATCATTTGTATGATTTTTTTTGTAACCTTATATTTTGTATTTTTTGGGTGAAAATGTCATTTTTTTTTACCAAAAAGCTTGTGCATTTCCCACTATTCTATGTGTTGTGGTAGAAAATTGGGGCAAACAACCAACAATCAGAATTTCTCAATCACCTCGGTTCTGGACCTCGGCAACAACTCGAGCGACCTGCGCAGACGAACAAACGTGATCGGCCAAGGCGAGGCCGCTCAAAACCCCTTCGGCGTGCGAATCAGACCAAGGCTAGAATAAACTAAGTAATGAGAAATCAAAGCTATATGTGTGTGTGCTAGAATTGAATCGTACCTTTTAATAATGGGGGAGCGGCCCTTTTATAGTTGGAGAGTGGAGAGCCGTATAAGAAAAGTGTGGCATGATCTTCGAACGGTAAACTATGGAAATATATCCCGAAGATATTGGAGTAAACATAGGAGACTGCCATATGGAGAATATCCCCCAATTATAGGGGTTATGAAAGAGAGGGATTCTACTTGAGGACGGAGTCTTTGGGCGACCATACATCGCCCTCGCCGTTGGGCGAGTTGAAAAATGGCTTGCTCAGTTTGGAGCGAATCACGGCGATCTGAACATAATATGACGAGATAAATAACTTTTGTGGGAGGTTATAAATTTATCCCACATCATTTTGTCCTACTTGAAATGCTTGTCATTGATTTCTTATTTAGTTATTAAGAAAAAAAATTAAGAATTAGTTATAAAACAAATGAAAAAAATTAGGAAAAAAAAGAAACTGGTGATAGAGCTAGAGTTACTATACATGTGAACGTATGTGCGCGCGCAGAATTGATTGGTGTAGTGGGTTGGAAAAAGTGTGAGAAAAAGAGTGAAATTTACGTTCACCAAAACCCTTACCGCCTCCAACTATTTTTTAATTCCTTATTTAGATTCTATCCCTCAGTTACAATTACACAATGCAATGGTCCATCTCTCTCAAAAAAAAAAAAAAAACTTTGCCTCTAAATTTACACCCAACTCTATTCTTTCTAGACATTTACAATCATACCTTCACAGTTTACTGCTTGTCATTTGACTCATAAACCCTTGCCCAAATTTATATAGGGTAAATTACACTAACCTCTCCTGAGGTTCTAAGTTAATACACAAAGCACCCTTGACATTTGAAAAATTACAATGACCTCCCCTGAGGTTTGAAACTTGTAACAGATTCTTTCCATTTTATACTAACTACCCCTGCGGTTCCTGGTTAATACACAAAGCACTCCTGATATCAATCGTCAATTACCAAGATTGATTGCCCATCCATGACGTCAACTGAATGTGACATTACTATATTTTTTGTTAAAAAAGGAGAGCATATATGGTATTCCAATCACTATTCAGCTGATGTCATGGATGAACAGTAACCCTTACTAATGGACGATTGATGTCAGGGGTGTTTTATGTATTAACCCAGAACCTCAAGGGTGATTAATGTAAAATTGGGGGAATCTGTTACAAATTTTAAACCTCAAGGGAGGTCATTATAATTTTTCAAATGTCAGGAGTGCTTTGTGTATTAACCAGGAACCTCAAGAGAGGTCTTTATATTTCACCCATTTATATATACATACCCACAAGTATATTTCTCCCACTCCCTCATCCCATTTCTCTCTCTACCTCCTCCTCTCTCTCTCTACAATATGGAGGCTCTAAACATTATAAAGGGCAAGCGAACGAAGCGACAAAGGCTCCAATCGCCAATCCCTTTCTCGATCCCAGCCAATTCATCGAGTGGTTACAGGTACAAAAACAATGCCACGCCCCCAAATTCTGTGGATTTCATAGAGAACATGATCACCAAGGAAGAGGATGACATGGCAAATTGCTTGATCCTCCTTGCTCAGGGTTAGCCCTACATTTGTTGAAAAAAGGATTTCAATTTCACAAGCAAGAGATTTAATGTGTACCAATGCAGGACATGTGAAAGAACATTTCTGTCGTTTCAAGCCTTGGGCGACCACAGGGCTAGCCACATAAGTCTAAGCTGATGACGACATCATTATTGTTGAATCAAGAAGTATAACCAGAAGACCCTACAAATAAGATTCACGAGTGCTTAATTTGTGAGGGCGAGTTTACTTCAAGAGTAGCCTTAGGGGCCATATGAGGCGCCACAGGACCGGCCCTATGAGTACGAACCAAATTTGTCTTTGATTACTTTATCGGGGTTTGAGTCAGAATATCATGAAGAAACCAAAAAGAAGAAATTTTTTGTTGTGATCTCAACCATTCGGTCCCGAAAAACGATCATCAACAACAATGACAACTACAAAAACATAAATCATCTCTTGTGTTGGCCGTGGCACCCACTTTGGTGGTTGTCACTACTAAGAAGGTTAACATACTTTTCTTGACTTATAAATCAGAGTAAGGTGATGAAATGTGAAATTACTACCCATCATTCTTTTTTGTTGTTTTATCATTTGGTTTTGTGGATTCTTTTTTTTTTTTCACATATTGATGACTAATACAATTGGAATTGAAATCCTTTTGAATTAATTTTTTTATCAAATTGGTGTTAGGATTTTAATTGATTTCATGTTAAGTGCTTGAAGAGCTTTCCTTTTTTGATTTTTTTTTACTAGTTTTGTTTGTTTTTTGTTGTTCGGAATGTGTTATACTTGTTAAATAAAAATTCAGTGAAGTCTGAATTTAAAAGTAGAAAATAAATTACAAACTAAACAAAAATTGTATTAAAAATAATTAACAAAAGTGTAGATCGAGGCCAGCGTTCAATACTGTCTGCTTAAGACAAAATTCACCCCGTCACTGGTGCTTACGACAAAATTGGCGTTTGTCTCTCACGACAAAGATGCAACGATCACGCGCACAGAAATTATCACAGTTTCTGTGTGCTCGGCGAACCAGTTGGCAGTGTCACTCTCTCACGAATGACTCTAATGCAGAATTCTTAAAACCCTCTACTTTTCCTCATTGATGAACTCTCGAACTTGTGTGTAGTGAACTTGTAAGAGATGTTGATATTTATAGGCTTTCAATCTGCAAATGAAAGACCACGAATTTATTCCACCATTAAAGCCATTGTAACAGCTCTAGTAACCAGCCAAATAACTCTCCTCTTATGGCTGAGAATGGTTACTGTTATCAAAGCTAAAAGGTTTTGACCTTTCAGTGAATAGGAATGAAGTTAGGAGTTTATTTTGTAATTAAAAATTACATGGGGCTTATTTTGTAATTAAGAATTACAGGGTTTAAAAAGTAATTAAAAAATTATTTGGTGCTCCAAGCACTGATTTTGCTAATGTTAGCTTAGTGTATATAAATATTTTAAAATATTCATATCTAATCAATGTGGAATTTTTATATTTTTTCATA
>BRYE01000024.1:4524859-4527359 GCA_030159115.1 Actinidia arguta var. hypoleuca
CTCCATTGCTACAATACGTTGATTAAAACCAATTTTATAAATTTGACCCCACTAAATCGTATAATAGCTTCAGGCACCCCTACTACTCAATGGCGATAAGTAAATGAAAATATAGCTCGATCACTTAAATATGAATAATGTTATGCATATAATCTGCTTTGATAATTTGTCATTTTTCCTCTAATGAACGCATTCACATGCACTGAAAAAATGAAACCAATAAGTGATTTAGTTGTATCCAACATTATTTGTTATGGCATATCTATATTATAAAACACAACTCATTTTGAATCTCAAATATATCTCCTATTATATACGGTTGAAATCTATTTGAGCGAATCCAACGGTTAAAAGTTTTACTTGAAATTATTTTTTTCTCCTAAAACTATCACTTCTTTCTTCTTAAATGTGCGGGATCCATATAGGTTTTGATCCAATAGACAAAAAATCTCTAAAGTTTGGCATACTTTTTACTTATTGGATCATTTTTTAGTTGGACCCACAAAAAAAAAAATTAAAGCACACATTTCTTTTTTTCCTATTTTTGAATTTTTTTTGTATTTAATAATATTTTTATTATTTGATTAAATTTTTGATTTGGAGATAATTTTTTTATTTTTAGTGAATTTTCTCTTAAATTAGATAATTTTTTATATTTTTAAACTCTTTTTATCAAGAAAAATAAAAAATATAAAAAATATTGATTAATCGATGAACAATCTATACTATAAAACACAACTCATTTTGAATCTCAAATCTATATTCTGCTATCTACAGTTGAAATCTATTTGAGTGAATCGAATCACTGAGATTTTACTTGAGATTATTTTTTCCCCCATAAAACTATCAATTCTTTATTCTCAAATGTGTGGGGTCCACATAGATTTTGATCCAATAGACAAAAGAACTTTAAAATTTGGCATAATTTTTATTCATTGAATCATTTTTTTAGTGGTACTCACAAAAAAAAACACTAAAACACACATTTTTTTTTCTCATTTTTGAATTTTTTTATATTTAATAATTTTTTTATTATTTGATCAAACTTTTGATTTGGAGATAATTTTTTTTTTTAGTGAATTTTCTCTTAAATTAGATAATTTTTTATATTTTTAAATTTTTTTTATCAAGAAAAATTAAAAATGTATCAAATATTAATTAATCGATAAACAAAATTCACTAAAGACAATAAAAGGTGAAAAATAAAGCATTAATCCAAATGCATATCTTATCTGACGTTTATATATTATCTGATTTTTAGATTGTAAAACTCTAACAAGTACACCTAATAGTTTGTTTATTTGTTTTTATAGTACCCGTGAGCACGGACAATTACTAGTTATATAATAAATTAAAATACTCAAAATATGAGGTAAGCTTAGCATTAATGTATAGCATTCCAAAAATATGAAAAGTGGTTGGGGTCTTTTTTATGTTACTCATTCTACTACTTTGTTTTATGATAAATAGAAAGGTATAGCAGTGGCATACTGTCACTTGTATATATGCCTAGAAAGCTACCTCACTTTTTCCTTTCAATTTAAAGATCAAATACATGCAGCATCTTTGTTATAGAAGGTGTACCAATTCCACACCAAAATTATTCACAAATTCTGTTGGGTTCAATTCTCAAAATTAATTTTGCATATTGTTTTTTTAAAAATTATTTTTGAGAATAGAAATATTCATTATTGAGTTAAAATTAATTTTTAAAATTGGAATACATATTTTTTATGTTTTTTAAAAAATGCCTTATTTTTTAAAAAAAAAAAATTAAGTTTTAAAAACCGTCAAAGAAACAAATTTTTTAAACATTGATTATGAAAACTAAACCAAATAGAGATGCAAGCAAGTGTCTCTAAAAAATCTAAGGGTGAGAAAGAAACAAATAAAGTCGGTATTTGGTATAAAAAATATAAGAGTGAGAAGAGTAGACAAAGAGAGAGAGTTTGTGTAGAGAGAGCCAAAAAAGAGCAATGAAAGTGTATATATAGGCATAGGATTTTTTTCCTCCAAAACAAAAGGCATATTTGGCATAACAAATATAGAAGCAGTCACATGAGTATCATGTGATCAAGTTTAAACAGAATTTTAAATAAAAAATTAACAGAGGGAGTAAAAGTGATAAAAATGATAATTTAGGAGTTGTCTAGATAATTAAGCCAAGAAAAAAAAAAGTACTATGCACATTGAACTGTTACATATCCAAAGGTTTTTGAAATCAAACCCTGAATTTTCTGAGGTTCTTAGTCTGCACTCCTCTTAAAATCCTAACATTATGAATAATTCTTATCCACTTTTAAAATTTAATCAAACATTTTAGAATTCAAAATATACGGGAAACACCCTCGTATACCATAAATATTCAATATTCTATAACGCATCCTCATAAATATCATTTTCATAAAGATAACAATTAAAATTCATGACTCTTTTCATATTAATCAAAATTCTCTTTTTCGCTCACTCTAATCAACCTCTCTCTCTCTTCCTAAATTTG
>BRYE01000024.1:4529859-4532359 GCA_030159115.1 Actinidia arguta var. hypoleuca
CCAACACTTTAGTCATTGTGAAATGGTTCCATGTTATGAAAAAATTATCAAAACTAGATCTTTAGTTATATATTGTGAATGGTTTCAGGTTATAAAAACATTATCATAATAATTTTTGAAAATATATATTAGTTGTGGACGAGATGAACGGCAAATCTAAGTGACGTGAGACCAAGGTAAGACTTTTTTAAGTGTAAATCTAAAAGAAAATCCCGGCATATTAAAGAATCAGGGTGGATTTTGAATATTATTGTGCAAAGGTAGATTAGGAAATCTTGTAATTTATGTAGTTATGTTTATTAACATAAATATGCCGAATATGAAAAACGTATATCACATAATATTATATAACGTCTGTAACTGATGCTTGTCTATATATGTAAACTTATTAAGTAAGGTTAATATTTTCCATTAATTAATAAAAGTGACATAGGATAGCCAAACATTCATTTATAGTTAGAATGCATCACATAGAAACCTCAAAATTTAAGATCCTAATATAATTAACCCTTCTTTACCTACCCAAAAAAAATGTTGTGTCAAACCATAAAATGGGACAAGATTCCAAGTTTTCTCCTCTTAATAAGGATAGTTATACAAAAAATTCAACTGTTTTGTTGACATTAGTTATTTGCACGTCTTTGGAATCAGTCATGTGTAGGTGCAATTCTAATCAAATTTAGAAATTACTATTTACTATTAAAGACGAGGACGGCATAACGAATTTTTAAATAATTTTCTGTCTTTGGTTAATTATTTTACTTTTTCAATTCGTCTTTATTGGAGAAATCAAAAAAGCTAAAAAAGCAAAAATACTATATTTACAGAGAAGTGACTAAAGACAAAATTTATCTAACTAATTATCCTAACAAAGACAAAATTAATCCAATTTAATCCTTGAAAATAAGCATAAAAAATTTCTCATGCCTAGCACGGATTTTACACTTGCTGACTTGCTCTCAGCGTGGTTGAAATACTTTGAAATGACAGTACACTTTAGTCGTCAAAAAATGGGGATTTGTGAATTTATTTCTAAATGTGGGGGATAAATTCTACAGGGGATAAAGTATAGTTTGCCCTATTAGTTAAATATAAATAGTAAAGACATACAAATTGTTTCAGAAAACAAAAAAAGAATTTGCATTTCTTGGTTATTTACACCACTATTTTCATCAAGACAAATTGTTAATTTGAAAGTTGAAAAGTTAACAGTTAGCCCCATGTCCTCAAATCCAAATATTTTTTTTTTCTCTTACAAGCAATTGTTGTCAGTTTCATAGTTGCTGAATCTGAAAAACTTCACCAATAACAACAGAGATGGCCAAGATGAAATGAGCCCTGCCAACAAGAAATTAAAAAAAAATAATCATATATGGTGACAAAAATATAACAAATAACACCAATAAAAGTAATATAATATGATTTTTAAAGCACCAATAAAATTATAAAATTTGTCAAAGTAAGAAAAATTAATATTCACTCGCTACTTTATTTTCTTACACTTTTTTGCCAACGGACAGGGTAAGAGAAAAAAATAAAGTAAAAACTTAAAACTCGTGTGTAAATTTTCTTCCCCAAAAGTAAATTATTAGTGCATAAAATTCAGCACTTTGGAAAAGCACTTTTTACTTTTTCAATTTCTAGAAATTATTCTTTTTTATTAATTTTTTTAAAAATCAACTAAAAACAAAAGAATAGCTCCTTTTTTAGTGTGAATTTTGAATTTTTGCTTAGTTGAAAAATCTGCTTGTGTAGTGATGTGAAATTGGGCTTACCATAGTATTTGTGTAGTTGGTGCACTGCCCGGCACTGGAATTGGCTTTGGCGAACCCGGCGGAGGTGGTGGAGGATCAATCATTCCTGTCATCAGAATACCATAATAAGTCGTAACTATAATACTAAGGTCTTGTTTGATTAGCCAGACTTAGCCGTAGGAACTAACTATTAAGTTCTTGGACTTTTCGACGTTTGAACGTAACAATTGGTTGGTGAATAACACATATGTTCTATTATCAATTGCACAAGATATATTTAGAGATTGCATTTTCGGCATTTGAATATAATAATTGATGAAGGGGATAATATATTCGTTGGACAATTAATTGCACAAAACATGTGATTTTCAAATATTTTGAGAGACATGATATTGACAATTCCATCACTACGAATCCAGTAGAACTGGTCGCCACGTTACAAACGATTTCGTTAATGTCTTAGTTGTTCGTACTACCAAAGTAATTTGAAGACGGGTTTGCATAGAAACACACCTCTAAAATACAATAAATTCACTAAGATCAACAGGTCAACAGTTCCGATATTTTTGACCAGAATTTTTCTAGCTATAAAATTATTTTTAAATAATCAAGGGTTACCAACAATGCCTATCATGAAAATTTACGAATCTTCATGACGGCAGTATCTAACACGAAACATGTCTTCCAATCTTCATGAATGTACGTATCACCTCTTTTCTACGAAAAAGCAATCTTTTATCAATTTT
>BRYE01000024.1:4584859-4587359 GCA_030159115.1 Actinidia arguta var. hypoleuca
TTGATTGTATACGGTATTATCGTTCTCAACGAGATTTATAATATGACGTTTGAATCATTAAAATGTACTCAAAATAAGACCCAAAATGCTTTAATGATCGTGAACGTATCAAATTGGATAAATCACAAAAATTTTGTGTCTTATGTGTGGTTTTTCTTTATTTTTTGTATTCATTTCTCTTAAAAATCCTTAAGAATTCGATGATGCTAACTTTCGTTTATCTTGATAAAGATTGCTTGAAATTTACTTTTAGGTATATAAATCCAGTTTGAATATGGAAATAGGAGGAGGATAGCAAGGACCACAACATGTGAGAGTCCGGGTTTTCATTTGTAATATGTGAACATCTGACTCAATTGTCATTTTTCATTTCTCTTCCTAGCCTGTAGCAAGTACCCACCCATGAAAGCATGGAGGCTCTCTCTATCCACTTGTATGTGAATTCCATTGTAGGATAAACATGTTGTGGCCAGCCCAACCCAAATCCTCTTCCACCAACAAGCCCAGCCCGGCCAGGTTGGTCAGACCTCTTCCACTAGCAAGTCCAAGCCCAGCCCGCAGGGTCAGACGGGTGGGCAGCAACGCACGTGTGATGGTTTGTGATTGGTGAGCCCACATAAGTTCTCCCTTCTCACAAAATTTGGGTGCCCCTTTGAGGCCAACCCAACAGTCACACCTTAAGGCTTATAAACTCACGTAGTCTCTCTCTTACAATTAATATGTAACTAAGTGCATTTTTCTTCATTATATCACTTCAAATAACTAATTTTGAAGTTAATTTGCATTCACTTCTTGCTATGTGCTTTGCCAAATCTTTGCATAAATCTATTCACCATACGTAATAGAAAATGTACCAATTGAGTTCACCCAAAATAATTATGAGATCCACTTTTTTTTTTTTTTTTGTTGTTGTTGATATAAAGTTGACCAAAACCCATATATTTTCCAACACATTTCACACAATGCAAGTTTCTCTAACCCTCCTTTTCACAAAAAAGCTTCTTTTAAGGCCATCACGAGTAGCTTTTTTTAAATCTATCATCTCGTTTTATTGGAGTTTGCCATCATGAATATGAAATGGAAAACAAAAGAACAAGAACACAATTGATTTAACGTGTAAATATTCAGCCGAATAATCATGTGAGATAAAAATATACGAGATTTGAGATAAAAATTAAAATATATAAATATTCAGCCCCAATAATTATGTGATGTAATTAGGCCAAGACTCGTAGTTGACATTGATAATGCTTAGATATGGTATGGTTTCGACTCGATGCATGGACCTAAAAGAGAAGAAGATAATGAGTCGATGTTAGCTGATCAAAAACTCTCCAATACTCAAGTTAGCCAAACTTGGGGGAGAAATGTTGAGTTAGGGTTTTGAGGAAGAAAAATTGGACCTATCTTGTATATTCTTACTCAGAACTTTTACAATGGATCGGGTGCCCTAAATATATTTGGGTTCCTTCTCTTTTGCTACTTGGATCCAATAGAGAGTCTCTCATAGAATACCGTAAGGCCATGTTTGCTAATAAATTTTATTTTTAACAATTCAATCCTAATCCTTTAGGATTAATAGTCACATGAGATTGGACTAGTAATACCAATTAACAATCCCTAATGTCTCGAGTTTAAATTTTGCATTAGAATATGATAAATGGGCTCCACAAGAATAGTAGTTCAATTCTATCCTCAAAATTTGTCATAAAATCTGACCTAAATGTAGTGGGTCTCCTCATATCCTACTTTCGCGAAATAAAGCCATTAGATTATAGTCTGGTCCGAAATCTACTTATCAAACATTGTGTTTGGTACAAGTGCATGTAAAAGTACTGTTATAATGGTGATTTAAAGGAGGACGTAAGACACAATGAAATAGGATGTGGACAAATGGTAAAAAAAACTAGATAATTAAAGTAGTTAATAAATCTAAAAAAAAAAAAATCTAAGTCAAACTGAATGTTGAAAGAAAAAGTCCGAACTGCATGCTTGTTAAATTTTAAAATCCTCCACTATAAATAAATGAATTGCATTAATCAAAATCTAGTGACGTGGAAACATTGTAATGTTAGGACAAAATGGAGATAGAATCTCAATACGGGTTTCCTACGCTGATGAACGCCTCCTTTCTCTTCTCTCAAATCTACAACAAACAAGTGGGAGGGAAGATCGGATTCGAACCTAGGTAGAAATCCTTCAACAAATTTACAATCTGTCGCTTTTGATCGATGTTTGTTAAATTTTAGAAGCCCTGACTAAAAGTAAATGAATTGTATTAATTAAAATTGTGGCGACATGAAAACATTGTTACGATGATATAGAGAACGGAGACAAAATCAATTATTTATTGGGAGCATAATTATTGTGAAACTCTATTCCGAAGGGGAACACTCACTTTCAGTAAAGATGAAACTCTTTCAAAATACTAATGAAAATTTCTATTATATATTTTTTTTTTAAAAAAAACTTATCAAAATCTTGAAAATATTATAAAATC
>BRYE01000024.1:4614859-4619859 GCA_030159115.1 Actinidia arguta var. hypoleuca
CCAGCCCCCTCCACACCTATCCACAACGCGTCGTCCACCTCACCCTCTCCATAGATCTCTGTAAATTTTTTTTAAATGTGTTATGTAATCGAATGTGTATGAATTCTGATTCTCTAACAATTTGTTTTGTTTTGAACAATATGTATGGCTGATGTTTTTAACCTCTAAATATTTATGTCATATGATATGATTGGTATAAGGTTGATGAACAATGGATTATGTCTTATGGCTTATGGATTATGGCTAATGGTCTATGATCTATAAGTGCTAGTTCATAGTTTATGTTTATGGATTATGCCTTATGAGATGAAAATAGAATGATTGAATTTATAAATTCACTATATGACATCGTGTTTGGGATCTCTCAGTGCACATGCCTGTGTTAAATGATGATATCTTATTAGATAAATGGGCGTGAATGATATAAGTTATAATTTGTCCCTCATACGAGTCACTGTAAGCTACCCTTTTCGATGAATTGACAAAAAGGGGGAGAAAGAACGTGCAAATATTACATAAGAAAAGGGGAGATAAGAAAGGAGAAGCAATACATGGTAAGTACAATGCAAATATGCACAACCTTCGCGTCCATGTTTTGTCATGCATAATCTTCGCGTTCATGTTTTGTCATCATCAAAAAGGGGGAGATTGTTGAATCAAGCCTCGATTTCGATGATAACAAAACCATTTATTAGTGTTTAACATGTTCACTAAGCGTGCAGCAAAGAAACATAGCGACCTACAATTCAACTGATGAATGAAAGCCTCTTAAACACTTTCTAACAGAAAGTGTCGACACCTTATTCTAAAGTGTCGACACCTTGAGCCCAGAAGCCAAAATGATCAAATCGATGAAAGACCAAGATAACTCATCAATCTGGATTTGATAAAAGTAAACAGAGATCATGTAAATCCATAGAATGATTTCATAAAGAAATAAAACCAACTCAACGCTTGGATTATCAAAGAATCGATGGAAAGCATTCTGGATGTAAGTGTCGACACCTGGCGTATAAGTGTCGACACCAAAAGTCAGTAGCCAAAAACCAGAATCTGAAGGAAGAAGTGTCGACACCATGTATCGACACCAAATGTCAGTAGCTACGCACTGAAGACTTTTGAAGACAAAGTGTCGACACCTGAATCGACACCAAATGTCAGTAGACTTTCTGAAGACAAAGTGTCGACACTATGTATCGACACCAAATATCAGTAGCTACGCACTGAAGACTTTTGAAGACAAAGTGTCGACACCTGAATCGACACCAAATGTCAGTACTTTCTGAAGACAAAGCGTCGACACCAGTATCGACACCAAACGTCAGTGTTCAATTTCAAAAATTTTTGAAAGAAAGTGTCGACACCATTATCAGCACCAAATGTCAGTAGCTAAAAACAGAACCCTAAAGAAGAGAAGTGTCGACACCATCATCAGCACCAAATGACAGTGCGTAAACTAAAAGCAAGCAGTGTCGACACATACATCAGCACCAAAAGTCAGTAGCCAAAGAAGGATTTTCTGACGTGAAGTGTTGACACCAAGATCAGCACTTGGAGACAGTTTTAAGGCAAGAACAGAAGACTTGAAGTGTCGACACCATGAAGCAATGTGTCGACACATGGAAAGTTTCGACACCATGAAGAAGTGTCGACACCCAACGGGAAGATTTTCAAATGCAGAGATATCTGGTACAACATTAATGGCCTCCCAACTACCACCAACGGTACACTCTTCACTCAAGCCATTAAATACAAGTCTCCAAGGGCATTTATCGTACAAGTAAATGATCCTAAGCATATTGATTCATCCTACAAGCTTCAAAGTCAAGAATCCTTGAATATTCCTTTTGTCCCTTTGTGTGAGTATTGATTGTGATACTACATCCTTATCCACTCTATTTGAGAGAGTCCTTGATCATCTTAAAACCTTATATACTTTCATTCTTGCTAGTTTGAGTGTGACTTGACCAAAAACTCTTGGTGAGAGTTTTTGAGTGTTTCTCTTGTTGAAAGTCAAACACTTAAGAGTTTGAGTGTTTCCTCTTGTAAGTAAAACACTAGGAAGTTTAAGTGGAGCTTGGACAAAACCACTTGGTGTAAAAGTGAGTTGGGCACTTGAACAACCAACCCCCACATTGTAGTTGCAGATTACAAAATAGTGGAAGAAGATCTTGCGGAGGTCGTGGGAGGACGTAGATCACGAGTTGTGATCGAACCTTGATAAATTTGATGTGCTCTCTCCTATCATTACTATTGCTTCTTTATTGTATTTCTTGCATTAATCTTTTTATAGCATTTTACATTCATTGTTATTAAAGCAATTAATTATAAATCACCAATTAAGTTTGAAAAACCCAATTCACCCCCCTCTTGGATTGCCTATTGGGTCAACACCTTACTCCCTTAGTGCTCAGTCTCTCTCTCTCTCTCTCCCTCTCCCTCTCCCTCTCCCTCTCCCTCTCCCTCAATCCTACGGTGCCTATCCAACAAGTAAAGTTGTAGCCTGTAAGCCTGCAAGTTGTAAGCCTGCAAAGCTTCACCTAACACGCCTCACCTCACCTCACATAGTCACAGCCTCACAGCCTTCAAAGGCACACCACATAGCACACCACATACTGCACAACTCCCTCGTCCCCCCTCTCTCTCCCCTACGGTGCCTAAGCTGTATCCCGTCGGGTCGATGTCGTCCAATCTCACAGCCTTCAAAGGCACACAGCCTGCTAGGTTCTTATTTTTTGAAGTAAGCTTTGCAAGAATGGGTTCTGCTGTTTTGGTGCAACATAAAGGCAAGTGTCATCTATGGCAGTTTCTATAATTAGTATGCTTATTGCCTTGAAAATCTAAGATAAATATTGGGTTCCATGAAATTTTACCTGCAATTTTGGGAGAATTAATAATGACCTCCAATGTTAGTTTGATCAGAGATAAAATAGTTGTACCTGTTTGTCTACGAATGATACAAATGAACTAGTTACATTTCTAATATCAAATCTACGCACGATTAAAAAATGGTTGTGGCACGATTAAAATACTGACACAGTATGACATGGATTAAGTAGAAGGGCATGGCAATACATGAGTCACACGACTAAGTTAGCGAGTCGGCAAAGCACGACACGGCATGATAAAGTAAGCGGGCCGACACGGCACGACACGATTAAGTAAATGACCCAGCATGACACGACACGATTACAAAATGGCACGGCCCAACCCGGCACGAATAAAAAAAAAATGGCACTACACGATTAAGGCACAACACGACAAGACATGTTAAGTAAATGGACCCAGCACGGCACGACATGAAGCACGGTTGGCACGGAAGAAAAGTAGCACAGCACGGCACAATGGGCACGTTTGACACCTCTAGTCAAAAAACAGTTTGTAAAGAAGTAACAACAAATTTTTTTACCAAATGTGGATAGAAGTGATAAACGAGCGGTTGAAACTTAATTTAATAATTTAAAAAAATTAAAATATATATTCTAATTTTATTTATTTATTAAGAAAATTAATGTGAAGCTGTTAACTTTATTTATTAATTATTTTAAAATATATTATTTTTAAAAATAAAAAGAATTCTATTTTCTCTGCTATATCTCTATTTATCATAAAAAAAATTACCAGAGCTTCTTTGAGAGTGACATCATCAAACAATTTAATTATTTTTTTTAGTTTTTAAATAAATAGAAAAATTTTTGAGTTGTTTAATCTCTAAGAAAAAAGGAAACCAGAATAAATATATAATTATTTGTCACTTTTTCTTTTTATTAGAAAAAATAAAAAATATTACTATAAACCATTTAAGAATTGATATTTCTAATTATTTTAAAGAAAAAAACCTTGAATATATATACAATGGTCCTACTTATTTTACTTTTTTAAATTTGTCCCATGCATAGCACGAGTTTATGCTAATTTATTTAGTAAGCGAATTGATGTGAAATAAGTATTAATTATTCTAACTTTATTTATTTATTAAGAGAACCTTGAGTAACTTGAATTTTTTAAATATTATAAACTTATCAAGACAAACGATAGATTATTCAAACTTGATTTGTAAGTTTAACAGGTTTAAAAAATATATTCAATTTGTGATTGTTTACGTAACAAATCAATCATGAACAAGCTTTTAACGAGCCGAACCTAAACTCAACTCAAGTACCTTGATTCTTTTATTAACCTTACTTCGGGATTGTTTTCTTTGTTTTCTTTTTTATTTTTTGGGTCCTCCATAAAAAGTTTGTTTTAGACAATCCATAAGGGGGAACATGGAGCCTGAAAACACCAACTATAATCTGTCTCATTTTAATCTATGAAAATACTTCAAAAGCTCCAAAACAAAGCAACTAAATTGGCATAGCATAAGTGCTAATTTGAGCTAGTATAGCTTGCCCGAACTGGGCATACGTAATCTAACGTTCTCAATTGCACTAAAAAATCAGCATGGTCAATTGTTCATGTACAGTAATATAGACCTACATTGGCATACAAGAAGGAGCTTAATTGAAATCTGAAACCCTAAAGGCCGAAACCCTCTTCTCCATTTTAGAGGCACACCGTATTGACCGTAGTACTGTAATGCATACAAGATCAGGAGTTAAATTCAGTCACAGAGACGAAAAGGAAGATTAAAATCGGGGCAGAAATAGATAAAGTACAGTGCATTAGCATGTTGTACGAGACGCTCATGAACTAACAGTACTAGCAGACAAGGGACAAGGGTAGATGATACTAATTTCAAATGGAAATAAGAATTTTATTCGGAGGACCATGACTAGAATATTAATGAAATCAACTTCAGTCCATAGTTATCAAAATCGGACCGGACCGGCCGGTTCAACCGGTTCAAGCGGGAACCGGCCAGTGAACCGGTTCAGTAAATATAATTTATCGGAAATGCAATCAAACCGCATTGAACCGAAAAAACCGGGCGGTTTTTTACCGAACCGTTGAACCAGGAATGTTAAAATACCGGACGGTTTTTTAAGACATAGGTGATA
>BRYE01000024.1:4639859-4664859 GCA_030159115.1 Actinidia arguta var. hypoleuca
AAGCTTAATGTCGCTCCAGGGATATTCTGACGAAGTAATGTGCAAGGCCTTTTCTACAACGCTAAAGGGTCCTGCGAGATCATGGTTTAGAAAATTGTCTCCCAGAACCATTGATTCGTTTGATGATTTGAGTAGACTTTTCGTCACCAATTTTATGAGCTGCCGAGTAAGGCAAAAGAATGCCTCCCATCTCTTTAAAAGATTATGTAAAGTGGTTCAACCAGGCCATTTTGGAGGTCGAGGACCCTAGTGACAAAGTGGTGATCATGGTAATGATGGAGGGACTACGTTTGGGCCCATTATTTGATTCTCTCTCAAAGAACATCCCAAAAACCTTGTTAACTCTTCAAGAAAAAGCTGACATATATATTGCAGCAGAGGAATTGGTTGAAGCCAAACGAAGAAGGCAAGGAAGAGATGATAAGAGGAAAGAACTCGACACCAGGCTAATGGACTACCGCGACAAGGCGAGAAACAAAATGCCAGATTGGGATTCAAGGCGACGAAACAATAATAAGCGCCCTCGTACACCACCTCACTATCTAGAGTTGACACTCCCCCATTGCCCAAGTACTCACTGAAATCAAGCATGAGGAATTCGTCAAGTGGCCTGGAAAAATCAAAACTGATCCCCGAAAGAGAAATAGAAACAAGTATTTTGAGTTCCACCGAGACCATGGACACAACACCGAGGATTGCTTTCAGTTGAAAGAACAGATAGTCGACCATATAAAAAAGGGATATCTGAGAAAGTACGTTGCAGATCGCCCGTTTCTTGACTCTCTTGGGAGGAGATATGGCGACAATAGACCGACCGTAGGTGACATAAAGGAAATCCATGGCGGTTTTGGATCAAGAGGATGTTCAAACTTGTCTTGGAAGAGGCACGCCAGGAGCGCCAATGGGAGAGCAGAAGATGAAGTCTACAACCTCTCCTCACCTGCAGCTACAATCCACTCGCCCATTACCTTTACCAATGATGACCTGAAAGGATTACACCTCCCTCACGATGACGTCTTGGTCGTCTCAACCGTCATCGCCAAATTTAATATAAAAAGAATATTGGTTGACAATAGGAGTTCGATGTATATTTTGTTCATCTCGACATTTGACAAAATGAAGATTGGATTGGATAAACTCTACCCATTCCACACCTCTTTGGTCAGTTTTGGAGGAAATACCAGCCATCCACTTGGATGGATCAAATTGCCCGTAACCTTGGGGACAGAGCCTCACCAAACTACTGTTTGGCAAGACTTCATTATGGTGGACTGCCCTTTGCCCTACAATGTAATCATGGGTCGCCCAACTTTAGGAGGAACTAGGGCCATCACATCAACCTACCACCTGAATATAAAATTTTCCACTCCAACTGGTATAGGTGAAGTTAAGGACGACCAGAAAGTGGCTAGGTAGTATTTTATCTCGACCATTAAAGATGAATCTCATTCCAAATCGAGCAACCAATAGCAATTACAGATCGCCGATTCTAAAATGGAGATGAAGAGACGAGATGAAGAAATTACCCTAGTGGACCCTAGAGAGTCGAAAAATGCCGATCCGTTGAAAGAAGTTACTCCAGTCTCTATTCACCCAAACCATCTAGATCGCCACGTTATGATTGGGATAGAGCTAACTAAAGAACTACGGATTGCTTTGGTAAAATTTTTAAAGGAGAATTATGATATCTTTGCATGGTCGTAGGGCGATGTCCCAGGAATAGATCCTCTGGTCGCCACTCACAGATTATTTACCAAACTTGACTATCCTCTAGTTTGTCAGAAAAGAAGGAAGTTCTCCCCTGAACAACTGAAAATCATAGAAAAAGTAGCTAAGCTAATTAAGGCCAATGTAATCAAAGAATCTCACTGCCCAAATTGGCTCGCCAGCATTGTCGTCGCCCCCCAAAAAGGATGGAAGTAGAGAGTATGTGTTGACGTCATCGACCTCAACAAAGCTTTGTCAAAGATTGATCTGATAGTTGACACCACCTCCAAACATGAGCTCTTCAATTTTATGGATGCCTTCCTTGCATATCACCAATTCAATATGCACCTGCCCGACGTAGAAAAAATTTCATTTATTACTGAAAAGGGGGCTTTATTGCTAAAAAGTCATACCATTTGGTTTGAAAAACACAGAGGCGACGTACCAAAGACTGATGAACAAAATGTTCAAAGAACTAATCGGGAAGACTATAGAAGTATACATAGACGATATGTTCGTCAAAAGCCTCAAGGCTACAGATCACATCGCCCATTTGAAAGAAACATTTGGCATCATACGAAAGCACCGAATGATGCTCAATCCTTCTAAATGCATCTTTGGTGTCTCCTCGAGTAAGTTCCTCGGATTTTTGGTGATCAAGTGAGGAATCGAGGCCAATCCAGACTAGATTCGTGCCCTGCTTACCATGAGGTGCAACAATTAACAGGGCGAGTAACTGCCCTTAATAGATTTGTCTCCAAGTCAGCTGACAAATGCCTCATGTTCTTCAAGATCTTGAGAAAAAATCAGAACTTCCAATAGAATGAGGAATCCGAAGCAGCATTTCAACAATTGAAGGAGTATCTCGGCTCACCTCCCTTGCTTACGGTTCCAATTACAAGCGAGAAACTTATCTTATATCTATCCATCTCGCCAATGGTAGTAAGTGCAATGCTAATCCGAGAAGAGGATATAATTCAAAAACCGGTATACTCTGTCAGTAAAGTTCTTATGGGAGTCGAGACTAGATACTTAAAAATTAAGAAGCTCGCCTATGTCCTCCTTATCGCCGCTCGAAAGCTTCGCCATTATTTTTAGGTATATCCTATTGCTATGTTGACTGATCAACTCTTAAAGCAAATTCTCCAGTGACGTGACACCTCAAGGAGGCTCCTCAAATGGTCTATCAAACTGAGCGAATTCCATATTGATTTCAGATCAAGAATGGCGATCAAGGGTCAGGCCTTGGCTAATTTTGTGGTTGAATTTACATATGACGTCGCGTCGAAGTTTGAGAAAGGCCTACATGAGATAAAAACTCCAGAGCAACCTGACTCGGATGAAGATCTCTCTAGATGGAAACTGTTCGTAGATAGATCATCAAACCAACACGGTTGTGGCGTGGGGCTCATTTTTCAAACTCCTTCAGGTGAGCAGATGGAGTACGCCATCCGTATAGGATTCAAAGCCACCAATAATGAAGCCGAGTATGAAGCTTTGCTCGCCAGGCTTTGAGTTAAAATAGAAATGGGAATATATTCCCTAGATGCCTTCAATGATTCACAGCTAGTGGTGAGCCAAGTCTAAGGAGACTACCTCGCCAAAGACACTAGGATGGTAGCCTATTTGGATGAGGTAAAAGCCATGTACAGGAAAATTAAAGATTTTAGAATTCGCCAAATCCCTAGAGAAGAGAACAAGAAGGCTTATGCTCTGGCTAATCTCGTCTCAACCTTTGATTCTATCTCGGACAGAAGTATACCTTTGGAGTTCTTAGCAAATGCAAGTATTGAGGTCGCCAAACCAGTATTTTAGACGGAGATTGGCCTGATATAGATGGACGACATTATCGCATATTTCCAGAATGGCATGTTACCGTCGAATAAACTCCAAGCTCGCTAGATTCAATACAAATCTACAAAGTTTTGCATTCTCCATAGAATCTTGTATAAGAGATCTTTTTTAGGGCCTCTACTAAGGTGTCTTCGACCTGAAGTAGGGGAATATATGTTGAGGGAAATCTATGAAGGCATCTATGGAAACCATTCCAAGGCGAGGTCATTGGTGAGAAAAGTAATTTGTCAAGGTTATTTTTGACCACAGATGGAATGAGATGCGGCAACATACACAAGAAATTGTGATAAATGTCAATGATTTGCTCCAGTTAGTCATCTCCCTTCTACCGAGATGGTCCCAATGACCAGCCCATGGCCTTTTGCTTAGTGGGGCGTGGACATAATCGGACCTCTACCCCAAGCTCCATTACAAAAAAAATTTCTGATCGTTGCCTTTGATTACTTTACTAAGTGAATAAAAGTAGAACATCTTGCCAAAATCACATAGAGAAATACCAGAAATTTTATATGAAAAAACATCATCTGTCGATTCGAAATCCCCAAGGTTATCATCTTGGACAACGCCAGACAATTCGATAATGATAAATTCAAACAGTTCTGCTCAAAACTCGTCATCTCTCACCATTTCTTCTCGCCTGACCACCCTCAAGCAAATGGACAAGTTGAAGTCACCAACAGAACGATCATAAGAAATTTGAAGACGAGGCTAGAAAAGTCCAAAATGAATGGGTAGAAGACTTGCCAAACAAACTTTGGGCATATCATACGACGAGCAGAATTCTTACTGGCGAGACGCCATTTTCTATGATTTATGAGACAGAATCTGTTATCCCAGTGGAAATTGGAATGCTGAGTTTCAGAACCTCAAATTTTGACAAAGAAAATAATGAAGTTAAACTAAGGCTCAACCTAGTTCTGAGAAAAGTTACCTTGGTCACGAAGGAACCAAATGTAGAAAAGCTCGATCGTACTTGAGAAGGCCCTTACAAAGTTGTCAAAATATTTAGATTCATAACTTATTGGCTGGAAGACATGGACAGGAAAACCCTTCCCCACACTTGGAACGCTGAACACTTGAAGAAATATTACTAATAATGCGTCTGGTCGTCATGAGAATGAGATCGCTTGACTTATACGAGATCGCCAACTGCTTCATTTGCATTGTTAATTATTAGGTCTTGATCGTCTGTTTTTATGATTATTTAATAAAATTTCTCCATTGAATTTTTCATTAAAAATTATGTCGCCATTTATCGTGGATGTCGCCATTATCAAAAATGCCTATTCATTATGATATGATAAGGCTTCTTGATCGCCATTGAGAAGGTCACCTATATTAAAAGCACCCATTCATTACGATATGATAAAGTGTCTTGATCGCCATCGTGGATGTTGCCATTATCAAGAACGCCCATTCATTATGATATGATAAGGTTTCTTGATCGCCATTGAGAAGGTCGCCTATATCAAGAATACCCATTCATTACGATATGATAAGGTGTCTTGATCAGCATCGTGGATGTCGCCATTATCAAGAATGCATATTCATTAAGAATGATAAGGTGTCCAGATCGCCATTTAGCATGTCGCCAATGTCGAGAATGTCCATTCGTTGAGATTAAAGTTTCTTGATCGCCATTAAAGATGTCTCCATCGCTAAGGATGCCAGATTAATTCGCTAATAAATTAAATTTAAAAAACATCAAAATTGAGTTTGTCAGTTTATGAAGATTAAGATCGCCTTCATCTAAATAATTTATAACACCAACGCGACCAAAAATAGCATAATGAGGGAGAACACTTTTATTCATTAGGAGAAATGGATTACATCTCGCCACTATGACCAAAAGAAAAAAAAAGATAAATAATACAAGTGTTAAGGAAGGAGGGGGATCAGTGGTGCCTTTGTACTTGTCGTTCGCATTCTCCCCCACTTCCTCCTCGCCATCATCTTTCCCGGCGAGCAGGTCGTGATCAAGGCCCATGTCTTCTAAGTTAATGGTTAGATCGGGATGACGGTGGTGGAACTGTCATTTACAGAAATCAAATCATTTGCTGAAGTACTTGAATTCATCTGACAAGGACTTGAATTCATCTACAACAAACTTTTTAGCTTAGGACACGGTCTCTCAGAGCTCCACCACCAAAAGACCCGACTTCTCAAACTCTTCAGCCACGTCGTCCTGTTCATTCTTCAACTTAGCCAACTAGTCCGTAGACTCCTGCTTCCGAGATCGGGCCTTGGCCAGTTGCTGTTCTAGATCACCAGATAACTTTTGGAGGCGAGAAACCTCGCTTTCCAAGGAAGCTACTCAGGCTTGCTGGAAGGACGCCTCTTCTCCTACTTCCCTGCTCTGGACAACCAGGAAGGATCCCAGCACAAGTGCCTGCTATAGATAAATTTTTTAAGAACAACTTGAGCATAAAATATCAAAGAAAAAGTTGAATGCAGAACTGAGATGATATCTGGCCAATGACATGAAAGAATCTGCTGGCCGTCTGATCCAAGGTCAGCTTCTCCACATTTTCATTATCCGCGGGGGAATCACTCCCCGCAATATCTTCTCAGCTATGGAGGGGCTGCCCATAATGGAGGTCCCGGGTCCGAGGACGGTGCCAATATTGGGCGAGTTTCCCTCCCCGAGCTTAGAGGAATGGGGTGGCTTCCGAATACGCCGCATCGCCACCTCTGGTTGCCTTCTTTTTTGGCTCGGGCGCGGAGGCAGTCTCTTTCCCCATGGGGCTATCAGCTGCTTTGCCCTTTTTACTAGGCGAGTTAGAGGGGCCCTCCCTTGGGCACTTCTCGCCAATCACCATTTCCTTAGCCTGGGAGGGCCCCCCAATCGAACCCCCACTTTTGAATTTTTCCACTTTCTCATCGAGTTTTTTAAGGCTAATTCTTTTAGAAATAGCTGCAAAATAACACAACAAATGTTAGACATGCAAATTCAAATGCTTAGAATAGATGAGAGGCAATACCATCTGATTTAAGTTTGGGGGGTAGCCTTGAATCTGATCAGGATTCCCATACGGAGTCTGTTCTTGAGTTCAAAATAGTTGGTGAAAATTCTAGAATGGGATCACGAACTTTTCCTCCTGACCACCTTAGCAAGGTCAGATAGGAACATAAGGTAAAATCCTCTCTAGTTCCTTCCCAAGGGTTTCTATGTATTCTATTGATTCATCTTGGGAACGGCTATCTCGCTGAATGTGTTCACCACGGGAAGGGCAGGACTCACTTGCGTCGCCCGACGAGCTCGGTGCTCCACCTTCAGGCCGCTCCTCGCCCTGATTTTCGGACGCCATGGGTGCCAAAAAATCAAAAACCCGACAAAAAGATTTTGATTTTAAGAGAGCGGGGACTGAGTACCGCCCTTGCTTCTCCACCGAGCTGAAAATCTCATCAAAAACTTTCTGCTTATCCTCATATAGCCTGGGCGGATCATTGAAAAGCTTATCTAAAAATAAAGTCAAGTGTTAATTATTTAAACGTTTTAGGATATCAAAAATTATAATAAAAACTGAGACCGACCTTGAATGTCCCACGACGTCGGGACCCTAGGGACACCACCTTCTGAGATAAAGCTTTTGGAAACTCCCAGTCAGTTCTCGAGACAAAGAAGAATTTGCTTTTTCACCCCTTGATGTTGCTGGGATACCCTCTGAGCAGAGTCTTTTTATACCTTGCCTTAAAATACAACCAACCTTGGTCTGTTTTAGGATTAGTGTTAAGACTAAACAAGTTCCTAAACTCGGAAAGGGATATGTCATATTTGTATACTCGCCACAACTCCATTGCACAAACAACGCGTCGCCACGCGTTGGGGACGAACTGAGCGGGGCATATGTTATAAAATTGTAAAATTAACCTAATCAGGGGGTGAATGGAAAATCAGAGGCCCGCGTGAAAGGCGACCACATAAAAGGCGACCGCATAAAAGGCAACCTTGCCTGGGCGGATTGAATTTATAGTCTCCCCCTTCTCGGGAATCCTAATTTGTACGCTTTGAGGAAAAGAATAAGATTCCCTAAGTAGAGTCAGTTTATTCTCCACCGAGGGATGAATGGCGAACAAGGGTTGATCTCAGGGATTGAGGGATCCTCCATTAGTGATTTAGGAGACAGATTCACTTTGTCTGTTATATACAATGATTTTTCTCCTAAACGATCAGACACCCAAGAGGGCAGAGAATCCTTTAAGTCTTCTAAATGACCTACCTGGGCCTATGGGACATAAACAATAAAAGTGAGGGAAAGCTAAGGTGGGTTAGGACACTTACTGAGCTTGAGGAGGGTACGGGAGCAACAGTTTAACAACGCAAGCGTAAAAGTACAAATGAATGTACGAGGCCCTCTATATACAGGGGATACTAAAGGTTGAGATTTAAATGCTCCAACGGCCTAGATCACACGACGTTTTGACTCCCGAGCTCATAACTGCCATTCCTGCCAAAAACGTCTCTAATGCTTCGCCGTTCTCACCAAAAGCAAACTTAATGCGCCGCCATTCTATCCACGACGTCACTTCAACATTTAATATCCTCATCCACGTGATAGCTTGTTGCTACATCTCATCACTACGTGACCACCTTACCAATAGGCGGTTATCTCGCCAATTACTCGTAAATCCCTTGTCTCATCTTGGTATCTCGAGTAGGGGGCTACTGATGTGGGTAAAATAATCACCTATCTATAGTAAGCCGAGCATGTCGCCGCAACACCGATATAGTCCTGGTTGCCCATCGTGTAATCACTAAGGGATCACTTCGTCAATGTATACCAGCCTTTCTTTAGCTCGCCATCAGGCAAAGTCAACTATGTCATCATACCAAAGACCACTTCCAGGAGAGCTCTGTCTCCTCAAGGACTCCACCTACTCGAGAATCCTTCTTGGTCACTCCACTTGATTAGATTCCGTCTACACGAAAATTCCACCTCTATCGGAAGACAATATCTATCACGATTCCTATGATTGCGGACTGCTCTCCGTATGTCAATCTCCTATTATCTCTCCTACATTTCAGGGATATACTTCCCAAACATGACTATCCGAAAATCACTCTTGATTATCCTCACACGGATCTCCAGCCTCCCATCTATATAAAGGCCGCTCCTCCCATTATAAAAATGTACGCTCAATAATGAAGATTTAATCTTCACATATTTTATGTTTAACTTATATTTGCCTTGATCTGATCTCCACGCCGGAGGGGTTTTAAGAGGCCTCCCCCTGTCCGATCACGTTTGTTCTTAGTCTGTGCAGGTCACCCGAATAATTGCCGAGGTCCCGTTCGGTCCGGTGTCGAGGTGAAAAGAATAATTCTGACGATTAATTGCTCGTCTCATTTTTCTACCACAACAAACACATACGCTATATATACTACTTTTTGGAGCTTGAGGGCATCCAACTTCACAGATAAAAAGAACAAACACGATAGTAGCTTAAAAACAAAATCAGCCCTAAAACAAATTTCCGGGAAAAAATTAGAGGAATGTACAGTGGAACGTGACGACGAAGTAAGATTTCACGGGTCGAGAACTCACCGCCATTACAGCGAGTTCGGAGCAGATCCAGTAATAGATTCGAAGGTGAACGAGGATCTGGGGTTTTGGGAGAAACGGCAAACTCCTATGGACCTATAGGACAAGTATTTCTACTGTTACTAAAAGTAAAGGACTTCTTGCAATTTGGCTTAAAAGGTTGTCTTATGAAAGTTTTTCAAAGGGTAATTTCAGCAAATAGTCCTAAATTTAATTTAATTGCAATAAAACACTCTATTTTGAACTTACTGTATTTTTCAAAATAGTATTTAGTTCAGTTTTCAGAATTACTTTTATAAAATAATTTATTATTTTTTTAAAAAATAAACGTATTCATTATTTTTATATATAGCAAGGCAGGCACACACTCGATGGGCGTACTATTAAAATCCTGAAAAGAAAAAAAAAGAATTAGGGATTTGAATTGGAAATGAAGCAGTTTCAGGGAGATTAAAGAAAGGAAAAGTAAGTTTTGTCAAAATTTATGATAAAAAGTTTGGAAGATATATGGAGAGATTTTAGAATGAAAAAAGCGTTACTGATCTTTATCAACGCCCACCCGGTCTTCCTTCGTATATAGTATATATTATTTTTTTAAAGAAATTAATTTTTGAGAATTTGAGTAAGACTACGTCTTAATATTTTTTTTAAAATGCGTCTTTCTTTGAAGTTAAAAAAAATAATAAAATAAGTTTTGAAAACCTTTAAATAAATAAATATTTTTAAGTGAAACAGGTTAGGAGGTGTTGAGTGGCGATTCATTTGGCAAAAGGTGTCAACACTATTAAATTTTCTCAAAAATATTTATTTTAGATAATAGCGATCACATGTGCTTTAAATGCTCTCACCAACCAGTCACACAAGCATTACATTAATGTTCACGCCTACTCTCACTTATTTTTTTGAACTCCAAGACGAGACCAAGCTTTGAAGTTCAATTCAATACTCATCGAGAACCAATAAATTTGGGTATTCAAGAGCAGCACTAAAAAAAAGATTTATCATCATCTTCTATTGAGATTCATTTATTAGTGAGAGAAATTCTTGTAATTCAAAGAGAAATTCAAATATTGTATTAATTTTCTATAAATGATTGTGAACCCTCCATCGTGAGTACTTTTTAGAGAGAAACATCTTTTAAGGAATTTGTAACATTTTCTCCATGTAAGATTTTAAGGGATAAGGATTTTGAAATGAGATCCTTAACTTGTAAAAACTATTTAAAAATAGTAGATCTCAAGGACAATCTTTGAAGAAAGGGACGGAGGCAAGAAAATTTGACCCAACCTCTACAACAAAGAGTCGACAATCCTCCTTGATTTAATCTTTATTCTCTCTAAATTTTGTTCATCCTATCTCTACTTGATTCAGTTTACTATCCATCTTGTTATTGAATAGTGTAGGTGTTTTAATTACGGGCTAACTATATGATTTTATTTTTGAACCCACCCAATTCACCTCTGCTTGGTTTGTGACGTGGGTAATCATGACATTGAATCAAAATAATCATACATTTTTTAGTTGACTAAGTAAATCTCATATTGATCATGCCTACGCGTGTCACGCCATTCCTAGTTATAAATCATTTTATTACCGTTCGTTATTCCTTCGTATCCATCCAAGGTTGACATGGGTTGATTCCACTAATCCACACGTACGTTGGTCCAATGCTAATCCTATGGAAGGTCCCATAATCATCGCCTCTTTGTGATAAGTGTTATTTAATGAACAAATGACTAGTGCGAAAAACACAACTTTAGGATAAGTCTTAGCTTCATTAACAAATGGTAGTGGAAACGAAAAGGCGAAATGGCAATGCATAGAAAGGTGTAAATATTGATTTTTTTTTGTGTGTGGTTACCTAATTCATATGGGTGTGAGTCACGTTTGAATGAAACTAGACCTCACATATATTATTTTATGTATAGTATATTCTTATACTAAAAAAATTATATTCTTACGTCACTAATTTTGTGCTTGAGACCCTCAAATGACACTTTATTTAAACTTCTTATCTCTCTCTCTCTCTCACACACACAAAAAAAAACATTTGCGCTGTAAAAATAAAAATCCTAAAATATAAGGTATCTTGATATAATTCATTGCTTAAATACAAATTTAATTTAACTAGACATTTAGCAATTCAACCATGGGGACGCGATGCTCTTAGCACTGGTCCAAAAGTTGTGGTGGTTTTGAAGTCAAAGTCAGCAATAGATGACTCTCTCTAATAATGCTATAAAATGCACATGCCATGATGGAGTGCAAAGTGGAAGGAAGAGTGTGATATGCAAATAGGCACCAAAACAAAATGCCATTTGTCACTCTAAGCTTACATGGGAAGAAAACAGCCAAATCCCACTAGCAGACGTAGATTTTGACAAGGAATTTGGGTAGGCGAGTGGGTGGACTTTGGGAATTTGTGGCCTTGGTTTTTTAGATAACAAAATTACATGTCAATTTTCAACGTGGGTGGCAACAAAAACACACCATGAATAAACACGTAAGATTACCACGATATCGAGGGACACAAATTTTCACCACAATTTTAAATACAACTCTCTCACAAAGAATTGATTATATTATCAACCTCATATACTGTGTGTGACTCACTGTTTGTGAAAAGAGTACGATCCAAGTTGCAAGTACCTTGTAGTTGTGTATCAAATATGTTTTTTTATTTAACAAACAGACCACGGTCGTGTTATTTAGGTAGAATATTGTGTACAAAAATTCCTGAAGAAAAATATTTTCCTTTCTTGAAAAGTAAAGACTACTAAAATAAAAGCATTTTTTTTCAACAATTGGTCATGGAGGGAAAATTGAGCGAGGGAAAATTGAGCAAGGGAAAGGTGCAAAACACAAAAACTCAACTAAGTGAACACATCAGTCACAAAGCGAACTGTTTGTCAATTAATTACACACAAAATAATTTATATCCAGTTTGAACTAGTTTTTTTAAAAAAAAAATTAGTTGTTTTGATTTTTGATTTTTTGATTTTTAATAAAATTTTTATTTTTAATGAAATGTTAAAATTTTGGTCAAGATTGAGAAAAAAATCCTCCAAAGAAAAAAAATTAGTTTGTCTTCATTGAACTTTTTTCCAAATTAAATAAAATTTATTTACATTAGTTCTAGCTTCCTCTAGTCAAAAGGAATCAAAAAAGTATAAAATCTTAAACAAACGATTTTAAAAAAATTTACTTAGATGAAAAAATTTAAAAACCAAAACAACTAAAAATATATATAAAAAAACTATTCTCTTTGTTCCATATTGTTGAGCTAGTTTGGGAGTTTTAACTTCTAAAAAGAATAGCATCAGTACATTTAATTTCTATTGACTTTTCACTTTTACCCTCGTAAGTATTACTTTTGAGTTTTGACTTTTTATTTTGGTTGAAATATTATTAGAAAGAAATGGTAAAAAAAAATTGGCATACTTTTTTTTGTTAACTTTATAAAATGGATATATATTTTATAACATCCTAAAATAAAATAATGGATCAACAATATGAGACGGAATAAGTAATATTTATTGTTTTATTGATGACAACTAATGTGGAAGAAAACAAAATGAAGAATCCATTTAGATGTGGGATTTATAAACTCCCAACATTTAGAGTATGTTTGATAATGTTTTTATTTTTCTGTTTTGTGTGTTTGTTTTATATTTGTTTAATTTTTTATAAAATAGAAATTAAAAATATGTTTGTATTTATCTTTTTTTAAACTATTTCAAAATAAAAATATGGTAGCGGTGGCGATGACAGTGGTGATAGAGACGAAGATCGTGGAGTAGGTGGCAGCGGCGGCGGCGGTGGTGGAGGAGGTGGCAGTGGTTGTGGTGGAAGAGGTGGCGGTGGCGGCGGCGGCGGTGGCAGTGGTGAAGGTTGTTTAGGAGGCAGATGTGGAGGCGGTGATTTTATAAACAAAATAAAAATATATTTTTATTGTTTTCACTATTTTCAAAAATAGTAATAGTAATTTTATTTTTTTGACAATTATAAATAGCAAAACAAATAAGTTTTTATTTTCGTTTAAACAGAAAAACAGAAATTAATGGGTTAACCAGGGTATGTTTGTTAACGCTTTTACTATTTTATTTTTTGTGTTTGTTTAGTCTTTTGTAAAAGAGAAAATAAAAATATATTTTTGTTCATTTTAAAAAAAAATTATTTTAAAATAAAAATATGGTGTGGTGGTGGTAGAGACGGAGATCGGAGAGTAAGTGGTTGCGGTGGCGGTGGCGGTGGTGGGGTGGAGTTGGGTGTGGCGGTAGAGGCTGTGAAGGAGTCAGATGTGGAGGTAGTGATTTTGTAAACAAAATAATTTTTTTTTTCACTATTTTCAGAAATAGTAATAGTAATTTTATTTTATTTTTGTAATTATAAATAATAACATAAATAAATTTTTATTTTTTATTTAAATAAAAAATAAATAAAAAAATAAAAATTAATAAGTTAACAAACATCACCAAAACATTACCTTATCGTAGCATCATGACACTTCCCTAACAAATTTCGTAAAGCAAATGAACACTTATTCAATTCATGTGTAGAAAAACACATGAAACGAGAAAAAAGCAAATTTTCAAAACGTGATGTTGTACAAACTTTCTTTTCTTGCCCAATTTTACTTCAAAATTACGGAAAAAGGTCATTTACATTACGTAAATGAGTTGAATGTTCTCACACTATCTACTAACGAGTTCCTACTCCATAATTAATGTGAATTTTTGACTATCTTTGTTTGGTAGGAGAAATACACTGATCTCCCTTAAAGTTTCTGATAATTACAAATACTTTTTCCAAAGTTTTTGAAATAACACTAACTTACCATATCAAACTTGTCGGGTAAATGACGCTAACGATGCGTAACATTTTACAAATTTACCCGCCAAATGGATGTTTGACACATCATCTAATTGATTAAAGAATTGTGAGGCCTACCACACTTGATCATTGCCTCATTCATCAACCTATCACAATCATCCAATTTTCTAGAGCACAGACCCTACCACACTGGATTATTCCCTTCCTCAACCTCAACCTCAACGGCGTCACCGCTGTACTTCTCTCTCTCTGGCCTTCCTTCACCCCCACATTTCCACCCTCAATCGCCTCTGCCAACCCCAAACCCCTTACTCCATTTCGCTGTCCACTGTCCAAACTCCCAGTCGATGCTTCCCTCCGCTGCTCCAAACCCCCAATCGATGCTTCCCTCCGGTACCACCAAACACCCAGGCAATCTTCCCTTCGCTGTCCTAACCCCCCAAATCGTTTCTTCCCTCCGCCGCCGTAAACGCCTAACCAATCTACCTCCGCTGCCCCAAACACCGTCAGCCCTTCCGTACCTGCACAGTTCAATAGTCTCCGACCGAAAACTAGGGCTGTCAAAAAAAAAAAAGGGTAGAATCCGAAAATCCGTTTGGTTCGATTTTTTATATAACTAGTTCGGTTGCGGTTCTAAAAATCGCCTTGATCGATTTGGTTCTAAAATTAGGAAATTCAGTTTCGATTTCCAATTGAATCGGAAGGAATAATACTAATATTTTTTTTCTAATAGTTGGGCAAATTTCACTAATATTCTTAAGATTTTTGACAAATGTAACCACTTTTTATGTGGTTTTAGAAATAACAGTTAGTTATTTACTTTTAAAATTAATATCAAAATTTTCTCATTAAGCTAATTTTTGTGAAAAAATAAAAAGATTATTATTTAATTTAGGATATTTTTTCTTAATCCACTAATTAAAATAAACGAAAATTCTCTTTCTTTTTCTTAAACAAAAATTGATAACAAAATTTATAATTTAACTATGTTTAGATTAAGAACACTTAAAAATTAAATATTTAGATTTATTTTTTATTTTTTAAATATATTTTTATTAGGAATACTTAACAATTAAATTAAATTAAATTAATTCTTTATTAAAAAAATATTTATTAATAAAAACTAAAAATAGATAGTTTACAAATAAATTGAGTTTTGAAAAAAACGAGAATATTTATTTATTTTTATAAGTGTATTGAGAAAAAAATTTGAAAGGCTTAAATCAAAGGGCAAATTGGTCATTTTTACATACAAAATTAGCTCTATGGAGAATTTTGACATTAGTATCAAAAGTAAGGAGGTTGGTACTATTTTTAAAATTACAATGAAGGTAATGTATTTATTAGAAATCTTAGGAGAAGTCATTGAAATTTATTTTTAATCATTTTATACTTATGTTTCACATCTTAATTTATATTATTTTTGCTTTTATATAGTCTTAAATAATTGTCTAACTGTATTAAATATTTTTTTGAGAAAAATTATATTATATATTTATGTCATAGATTCGTTATTATTTAATTGTTAGTTTTTGGATATGGATTGAATGAATTATATTAAGTGATATGATAATTGTGTAGTAGAAAATTTATCTACCAAAATCATGATTTGAAATCGGAATTGAACTGGTACTTTTAGGTTTGGATTGGAATGGTTTCAAGTATTGAACGAATTGATTTGGTCCTAAAATTTCGAAAAACGTAGAATTCTGATTGATTTTATTCAAAATCGAATCAATTCGAACCGTGTACACCCTACCGAATCCCCTCTAGCCGCTGCATCTATGGAGTTCCTAAAACCCTAGCCCCATTCCTTTGTTTGCAGCCCCACGCAATCAAGGTTAATGAGCAATAACGAGATCAAATTTGTCTATACATTTAGGGTTATCTCCTACACTCATCTCAAATTTGTCTATACATTAATTTGGTGGTGGTGCTTGGCGGTGATACCTAGGGTTAGATTTGAGGTTGGGGTTATTCAGTAGTATTTCAATTTTGGCAATAAGGGCATAATTGTCTTTTATGGTTGGTCTTGAAAGTGCAATTTTGTCCATACACATTTTAATGGGGAAAGATGGAATTTGAACAAGTTTTTTAGCAGATGTAAGCGAGTGACGGTATGTTAACAGTGGGGGAAGTTGATATTGACAACTAAAGCAGAAAAGATGTCGGTATTTTTTTAAAAACCTCAGTAGAGTTGTTTGTTATTGTCTGAAACCTCATGAGAGGATTAGGCTTGTATAACGTAAATCAAATTAATAGAAATCTATAGACATGTGATTATCACAAAACACGTTTTAAAAAAATAGGTGCTATAGATTAGAAGTTATATTTGTTATTCCAATAAAAGTATTTTGATCATATGGCTATCAATATCTAATCAATCTAATTTTTTGCATGGATAAGTGTCTTGGCGAATTTTTACAGTATCAACGGTTTAAATTATTAATGTAAGTTGAGAATAAGTCCACAACTTGCGAACTTTACCTAAACTTTGAGTACTCAATTTTAGAGAAACTTGATCTAATCCGAAAAAATGGCGAAAAAGCACTATCCTACTAACTTCTACTACTCCATGCAATATGATCTATATCTATAAGGGACAAATTTATGTTGATAGATAGATAAACCAAATAAAATACCAATGAATTGGACTGCGAGACATGAGATGTTTAGCACAAAAAAAAAACAAAAAAACAAACTCATTTTGTTATTTGGAATATCTAAAAATTATGTAATTTTTTTGGTTAAAAATTTTATTTTTTTTTGTCATGCCACTTTACTATTTTGCCCTAATTGTGAAAAATTTAAGCCAAATAAACCATAAAAAATGTACTAAAGATCATTAATTCATCTATAATATGGAGGCAAAATTGTCCAAAAAAGTTGCAATATTATAGCCTAAAATCAGCTACAAAATCCCCAACAAGGAAAAAAGAAAGAAATTAAACCCATTTCACCATAAAAAAAAAAGGGACTTGTGAACATATGAACAAAGGAGCTAGCTAGTGAAGCGAATCCCGCTGGTCCCATATCCTATAACTAGTATTTTAGATCCCTCAAGTCAAAAGTGAGAGAGAGAGAGCATCGCACGACCACATGTCAATAGAAGACAGTCCACCATTATCAACCCCCGCATAATCTTACACACCAACACCACTACCGCTACCGCGAACCCCATCTTCTTGTTCATATTTGAGCTCTCAAATACCAGTCCACCAAGTTAAAGAAGCTACTAGAATTTTAACACACTTTAAAAAGAAAAGATAAATTTTACTCCCCGTGAGGTTTCTAACAAATTAGATATCTCACTTATTATTTTTAGAAATAACATTGTTTCTTACTTTTGAAACTATTATTAATATTTTTTATTGAGTTAATTTTTGTACAAAAATGATAATCTTGTACTTAGATTTAGGGATTCTATTTTTTTTATCAATACATCCATTAAAATAAATAATTATTCTCTTTTTCTTCTCAAAATATAATTTTTTGTAAACTATTCTAATTTTTTATTTTTTTAAAAATAATTGACCTAAATATTTTATTTTTAAGTACTCATAATCAAAATGTATTTAAAAAATAAAATTTTAAATAATAATTTAAAAAAAAATATAATCTCAATATTTAACATTTTAAGTGCTCCTAATCTAAATATACTTATTTTTTTTAAAAAAAAAGAGCATGTGTATTTATTTTAATTCATGTAGTGATAAAAAAATATTTAGAAGCTCTAAACATAAAGGCAATGTTGTTATTTTTTTAAAAAAAAAAATAACAATAGAAAAAAATTTGGACAGTAATTTTTAAAATAAAAAAATATTATTATTATTTCTAAATTTGTTTTTAAAAAAAGGTATTTGTCAGCATCCTCAAAAAGCTCAAGGGAAGTTAGTGAAACTTAACCCCCCCAATAGTGAGCTTCGCAATGCCTATATATAGCTCACCCCAACCCCTACTCTTTTCCTCACAACCATTCCTTCCCAAAACACCTACACACACACACACACACACACACACACACAGTTCTTTGGTTTCTAGCCATGAAGATGGCAAGCTCTAAGGTGATAGGGGTTGCATTCTTGGTTCTCTTTCTTGTGGACCTTTGCTTTGCCGCTAGGCCCATCGCCAAATCAGGCGGCGGTGGTGGGGGTGAAGGAGGCGGCGGTGGTGGCGGCGGTGGGACTGGAGTTGGGTCTGGGTCGGGTTATGGCTCGGGTAGCGGTTCTGGTTCTGGGTCTGGTAGTGGTGACTATGGTAATGGCGGTGGTGGTGGTGGTGGTGAAGGTGGTGGTGGCGGCGGAGGTAGCGGTGGTGGGTTGGGGTCTGGTTCCGGGTACGGGTCTGGGAGTGGGTCTGGTTCCGGTGGTGGGACAGGAAGGGGAGGTGGTAATGGCGGCGGTGGCGGTGGTGGTGAAGGTGGTGGTGGCGGCGGAGGTAGCGGTGGTGGGTTGGGGTCTGGTCGTGGGTCTGGTTCCGGGTTCGGGTCTGGTCGTGGGTCTGGTTCCGGTGGTGGGACAGGAAGGGGAGGTGGTAATGGCGGCGGTGGCGGTGGTGGTGAAGGTGGTGGTGGCGGCGGAGGTAGTGGTGGTGGGTTGGGGTCTGGTCGTGGGTCTGGTTCCGGGTACGGGTCTGGGAGTGGGTCTGGTTCCGGTGGTGGGACAGGAAGGGGAGGTGGTGGTGGCGGCGGAAGTGGTGGAGGAGGAGGTGGAGGTTCTGGTTCTGGGTCCGGAAGTGGGTCTGGGTACGGAAGTGGTAGTGGTTCTGGTTCTGGAAGTGGTGAAGGAAATGGTAGGGGAGGTGGTGGAGGTGGCGGGAGAGGTGGCGGAGGCGGTGGGGGCAGTGGAGGTGGTTCTGGCTATGGCTCGGGAAGTGGCTCTGGATACGGCGGCGGCCAGGGTGGCTATGAGCCATGAAAGTTTGAAGCTGTTCTCTCTCTCATCAGTCATCCGTAGCATACCATTGCCCATCACTAACAGTAGCCATCTTTGTAATATCTAAAATAAAAATGTCATGTGGGCTCTACCACATACATGCATGTGTGTAGCTATAGATGTTGCATACACAAGTTATAAATCTCTTCTTCCACAGCATAATATAAGATGGTTATTTGAATAATTTCTTTTTAAATTTATTTAATTTTTATTATTATTGACCAAAATTTAATACTTCTCGATAAAAAATCAGAAAATATGATAAAATAATATAATATTAAAAAAATTATTAAAAAACAAAAATTATAAAAATGAGCGAGCCATTTCGCTAATAAATTATCGTCAACAGTAGAGAATAATAACACCTTCAACCAAGGTCTTTTCGAGTGAAGGCAGGTCCTCCTTGGTCTAAGGATCACCTCATATCTTCTCTTCTTGTTTCAACTTTGAGATTTTTTGACGAGGAGACTAGCTCATGGGTGGTGAATCGGTGATAATCATCGCCCGCCAATCACTAGGTGATTGAGGCTTCACTTATTTCAAGACCTCCGATTTCAACCATGTGTTTGGAAAAAAAAAAATTTGTAAGAGAAAATAAAATAAAAATAATTTAATTATTTTGAACAATTGAATTGTCGTATTTATTTATTTAATTTTTACCAAATTCGATATCCAAACATAACCTGTAAGGTTTAACCTTAAAAAAAAAAAAAAAAATCCTCATTTTAAGAACCATGTAAAAAAACAAGATATTCAAAACAACTCAACCCTTAATCTGATCTTGATTCTTGGCAACCCTACTATCGGATCAAGATTCACGGCAACCCTACTATCTACAATACACCTCTGAAACTAACTAAGAAAAGAAGTCATGGCAAACCTACGTACTATCGGATCATGATTCATGGCCTTACTGTCTACAATACACCTATGTAACTAACTAAACTCACGAAATATGCATGCATTCTAATAGGATTTTTGATCTTACCTGCCATGGAAGTACACACAAAAAATAAAAAACACATAATATACATAGTTCGACATCGAGTTGTCTACGTCCACAGATAAAAGAAAAATTTATTATAACTGAATGGTTACCTTTCCAAGAGACTTCACTCACTAATATTATTTTTCTCACAACTTTATATTTTTAATCATTGTGAACCCATATATATAACCTATACATACGTATATTCCCACCGTCTCATGGAGAGAATGCTTGCACAATACGGAACTTCCGAAATCTGCTCAAGCGGAGGGAGGTTACATGGAAGAATTTACCTTTTTATCCTTAAAATTTAAACTAATTAAAAACATATTATTGGTTATTTTTGTTGCATTATAGGGTTAATTTTTGACATAAAAATATCTGGCTGCCATGCCAAATTTTAGGTTTCACCAAAATTGGTATTCCCTTATTATAATAGGATAGATAAGTATAAATAATTATAAAAAATTAAGAGTGATTTAATAATTGTAACCACAAAATCGAAATTGATGAGGGGTAAAATCCCCCACCTAATGATGATATGAGATTGACACATCGCCTAAAGGGGTCACATCACCAAACTGTTATGGTCACCACTAAGTCTACATAAGCATCTTGGGTGATCTCATCTTTCCATTAATCATGAGGAACGCCTCGCCTCTATTAATGTTCACATCTCCAAAACTCAGACTCCACCTCTATGAGACTCCTTCTCCACCACGACACCTATATTCGTGGTGTGTTCTCCAAACGGCATCTCTCTATTTTATCTCCGGTATCCAAGGGATCTCCTTCCATACTTATATACCCGAAGATTTTACCGTAATCTCTTTGCACGGCTCTCCATTCCCTATCTACAAATGGTCGCTCTCCCATGATAAAGAGGTATGACTAAACCATTTGCATTCTCATTTTGAGGGCTTTTGGTACTTTGATTTGTCTAGTTTATTCGTCTTGATCTGATTTTCTCGCCAGAAGGGTTTTGAACGGCCTCGCCTCGGCCGATCACATTTGTTCTTTTGCGTAGGTCGCCCAAGCCGTTGCCGAGCCCAAATATTGAGTTTAACGACCAATTCTGAATGTTGGTTGCTCGCCTCTAGATTTCTACCACAACAAAAATCATATTTTCATTCGTTTTCCCAAAAAATGTGATAAGTGGCTATGTTTACTGTATTATTTTATTTTTTACATAAATTATTTACAATGATTTGCTTTTGAAAACCTACAAAAGCAGACGACATAGTTTAATTTGTTCAAATTAAAAATTAAATTTGTTACTAAGATCAAATTCTGAGGTATTGTTTTATAGTTTTCCCAATGATTTAAGTTTGGCATTTGGAGACCTACCAAAGCGAAACGACCCAAATTTCCAAAAGACGATCTACGGTGGGCCCATAAGCCCATACGGAGGGTCCACTTCACAAAATTGTACTTACACTACACGTTCCAGTTTTGATATATTTTATCATAAGTACGATTTTGTAGAATGCATAGTTATCAAAATCGAACTGGACATCAAATCGGTGAGACTATCAGGTTACAATTTATTGGTTCGACTGGTGTTATAAATTAAATATATTTTATTTATTTATATATATATTTTACCTTAAATATAATTTGTATTGCGAAGTAATAAGGAATCAAGTGGAGCAGTGGTATGTATTGCTTAATTTTTCCCTTACTTATCAAGTTCAACTCTTGGGAGCCACAAAATACATCAATTTTTTGAAAGAGACTTAAAAAGTCACCGATTTTTCAAAAAACCTTCCGATTAGTCCGGTTCATATATATTTTCGGTAAATTAATTAAATCGTACTGGCTCATGGTCTGATTTGAACCGGCCGATCCTGTTCAATTCTAATAACTATGGTGGAATGTTTTTTAAAGTAGGATATGTGGTGGACCCACAACGTTTTAAAATCCGACTGACCCTCCGTATTCTTTTGAATTCAATGGATATTATCAATCATGTCAAAAATCGATAAAATAAAGAAGACCGGCTATCTGAATCGAACCATAGACTATCGCATTGCTCTAACCTCTGAGCTAAACGGGCTCACATAACATAAATTTTACATTCATATGAGAAAACAAAACAAAACAAGCCTCTACTTGAGCCTCCAAAGAATGAACAGTCATTTGATCTCCATCAAAGTCAACATTGAATCCCTTACAAACTAATAGATTTAAACCAAAAAAACACGCCCTTTTTCACTGGCGCTAGTGATTCCCAGCAGGGAAGGAATGAAATATCGTCAAGGATGACTTATGGCGAAACAAAGGGCTAAATAGCGCTAGTGTATTCTCTGAGCTGGTCTTCCTTTCCAACGCCTCGGGAAACTAGTCGAGATAGATGACAGTACCTTTTTCCGTCTTCACCTCCTAAGCTTACTATTATTAATAGGAGTCCTCTTAAAAGGATATACTAAACTCATCGAGAAAGAAGAAAAAAGACACTTTATTTAATGGAATTCTTAGTTTGCTCTATTTAAAATACTCCTTTGGCCGAGGACTCCTAAACCTATACCAGAAGAGTAAGCTAAACCCGTGTTGACAAATAACCAACCCCTTAATTCATCAAGTAAATGAGAAAGATATAGGTTTGTTATGAATGACCCAATATCGAATACAAGTAATAATATTAACAAAAGAACATTTTCTCATGCTTCTAGAGATATTCATGTACAGTAAAAGGAGGGACAAATTCTGTGAAAGATGGAATCATTTAATGGAAATTCATTGAGATCTTCAATAGTGTACCGAATTACCGATAGTGTCTTTAGAGGATATTTTCTTCTGACACAACAATGCAATTTCTATCAATATAAAAAATAAGTGAGAATTTTATTTCTTCCCTTTTTGGTGCTTGTCAATGCAGAACCATGTGCCATTCAATAGAAAATTCCTCAAATTCCTGTAGTATAGGTTTGATTTCTATTACTGGCTTCGACTAGAAACTGAAGATCTGGAAATTAATCGTATCGGTAATTATGATTTTACATATGAATAATTTCTCAATATTTTATTCGTTCTCAACAAAAAAAATTCTTTGTGCCTCGGTAAAAAAAATATGCTTTTTAGAGAGAGATATTATTTCACCAATTAAGTCACCGGTATCTAACATATTCATATCTAACGATTTTTCACAAAGTGGTGACGAAACATCTAACTTGTATAATTCTTTTTATTTTCCAAGTTGATCCGATCCGTTCGTTTGTAAAGCTATTTAGTTGATTGCAGACATTTATGGAACACCAAAAAAAATTCAGTCCTGAACTAGTTTGCAATTTTTTTTTATAAATAAAATCTCTTTAATACCAAAACAATTTCTGATTTTAAATATAAAATAATTTTTGATTTTAAATATAAAACAGTTTCTACTATCAAAATCAAAATGGCAGTGATGACATAATAGGAACTGCTGCTAGTGGTGAATTTGGGAAGATCTAAATTGACATGAGAATCCGTAGTGATGAAAGATACGAGCATACTTAACAAATCATGTAGCTATTGACAAAGTTGAATGCTGGACCCTAATTGGTTTGATTTGGTTTGGTTTGTGATGTTGATGGTTTAAGTCGTCACGAGATTGTGAATGATGGCAACACTGATATTGGAGGTCTAATATTTAATTTCTCTTTTTGAGGAATGCGATAACTAGATAATATTGTACTTCTTTATGTTGTCCTCTATGCATTTCTGGCATCACCCACGTATATAGCACTTTATTAATCAGGTCAAATAATTCCACTATTTTTGCTAACTGCAATCATTTTCTACTTTTTTTTGTGTGTGCAGAGAATGGTTAAAAGATTACACAGTTCAAATGAAGGGCGAGCTGGCTTCGAGTTATGGTTTTTTGAAGCAGGTTCAAGTGAGAATTCAACTGAAGAAGCCTGCTTGCATTATTAGCTGCGGTCTTCGCTGCTTAGAATTTATTTTCTGGCTTAGACAATATATTTTTTTCTTCTTTTTTTAGGGTAAGAAAGAGAACTAAAACACAACTAGGTATGACGATAACAAGAAAACAAACTGGGAAAAACTTTTTTGATGTCTCAAACCTTGGAAAGATTGCCTGTTCTCAAATTGACTCTGATATTGCAAATTTCACATGGGTTTTAGTTATTTGTTGGCTTTACCGGTCCTAATTTTACTTGTGTGCCTTTGAGTTGGGCAGAGCCAGTCAAGTGCTAAGTGGAGTGTAAATGCTTGGGTACTTAAATTTTGTTACCTTGAAAATCACTCGGAGATTTATGGTGTAGATTCAAATTTAGTTTGGAGTTAGCCACACCCAGATTTAATGTGGTCCAAAAAATTACTTTTCGCCATAATTTTTATGGGTATGTGATATTAATTTGTTGCTTAGTGGAGGCAGGTTGAACTCATCTTGGCCTCTGTCTATCTATGTATGGACACTGTCGAACACATTTAAGGTCTTGTCTATATATTGAACAATTTTAGGTGAAGGGAAAAGAACATGTAAAGAAGGAAATAATAAAATGTTGAAGTAGGATTGACGATTCATTAACGGTTCGGGCCGAGTCGTTACAGTTGAACTTTACCAGACACAACCCAAAACCTTCCTAATACTCTTAGTGTTCAAAGAATCACTCAAGGGTACCAAATAACTCAAAATGAACTCTCATAACTCACCCTAACATGGTAGATCTAGGATTCTAATTCAAACAAAATCCTAACATGGAAAAATTTGAGGGTT
The DNA here is from genome assembly GCA_030159115.1 of Actinidia arguta var. hypoleuca. Classification (NCBI taxonomy): domain Eukaryota; kingdom Viridiplantae; phylum Streptophyta; class Magnoliopsida; order Ericales; family Actinidiaceae; genus Actinidia; species Actinidia arguta. The sequence continues at coordinate 4,664,436 of BRYE01000024.1, forward strand.
TTCAAACCCCACCCTTAAATCTACCCATAAGAGCTTATAAGCTCTCAAATCTACCTATTGAGGTTCTAAAAATGGTCCCTAATCTCACCATATACACATATACATAAGATCCCTCTCTCTCTCTCTCTCATCTTCCTCTTTTCTTCCTTTGTTTTCTTCTTTCTCTCCGCAATTTTGTGTGTGTGTGTACAGTATGTGTGGTGTATATATATTTTATACACATAGGAAGATAATTTCATGTACTTGTCCCATGCATCATTGGCCTTAGCATTCGAATGCTAACATTGGCGTTCGAACGCTAAGAAGAAAATTGGCCCTAGCATTCGAACTCCGCGTTTGAATGCTCTGAAGACTGAAATCTGTTACATGCCTTGGCGTTTGAACACCCTATTTAACATTCGAATGCCAAGAAGAAATCTTGGCT
>BRYE01000024.1:4672359-4674859 GCA_030159115.1 Actinidia arguta var. hypoleuca
TCACGAGGGCTCTTTAGGCCAGGGATGTCTCCCAATATAGATAGTTTATTTCACATCCTCTATCGTAAGACTATCGGATTAGATTAAGGTCTCGCCACGAGAAGATATGGAGTTGACGCTATACATAAAACTTATTTGCTATGCATTGAAATTCTATAATTCTTTCATATAAAAGCATTCATCCATAGTTTTCCATTCATAACATACAATTATTAGCATGCGTTTAAAAGACATAATAGTTATAGCGAAATATAATTATTTATGCATTAAAAATATATAAAATATTTGCATGTATAATAGTTTATATAGAAAATATTTGGAAAATACATAGATTTTGTTCATGGTATCATGTTAATCACCTCGATTCCCTTGATTAGGTGCTAAGCAACGTGTTCCTACATAAAAAAGGACATAAGGTGTGGAGTTGTCAATACTGTGCTCAAGTAATACTAAAATAGAATATGAAACTAATACGGAACTTGTCACGCCCCGCAACTCGACCTATGAGGATCGAAGGCACATAACCGGCTGGCGGCTTGCCCACCAAGGTCGACTTACCTTAACCTGGTTGATCACTTGTGAATACTCATTTATAATGTATAAAATTTTGCAAAAACGTCATAATAACTAAAAATAAAAAGTGTAGATGACATACACAGTATACAGAGCTGTGCATAAGTTTTTAACTTTATCCATACATAACATCACTAAATAAAATAGGGTTTAACCCATACAAAACATCATAAGGTCCTTGGGCCACAAAACTAACTTCTTCCTTGTAACCTTTTTCTAAGGCTCCTCTGGTTGACTTCCTGATTTGTTTTCAAAAATATAAGCTATGCGCTTATTGAATAACATTAAATGCATGAACATAAAAATACCATGGATCATTGCATATTATACATATCTCGTTGAAACAATCATGCAAGCATATCATAGATTTTTCTAAAACATAATTTTCATAAACTTTGAAGCTCACATAAGCATAGCATAAATTAGACTTTCATAGCTATGAATATAGTACATCATGAAAAGTGTAACTACTCGGCATAATATAGTAACCATATAGGTTACGTTGGGGCCTTTTAGGCCAGAGACGTCTCCATCATAGATAGTTTATTTCACATCTCCTATCATAGGACTATCGGGCTTGATTAAGGTCTCGCCATGAGAAGATCCTGAGTGTCACTATACATTGAACATATTTTATTTTTCTCATGTAAATCATGTATCCATGAGTTTTTCATTCATAACATAATAACATTTCATATATTTAAAAGACATGGCTTTCATATTATAACATATTCATTTTATGTATTAAAATATGGAAAATATTTAAATATTTCATAGTATGTATTGAAAATATTTTAAAAATACATAATTTTGCTCATTGCAACAACTCACCTCGATTCTCTTGATTCAGTGTTAAATAATGTGTTCCTACATGTAAGGAACGGAAGCATCAATTTGAGAATAAATTAATATAAGCTTAAAAAGATTTAAAGACTCGACTAAAGGCATCCCCGCTCAAGGACAAATCTACGCCCTAGGACGACACCCCTAGGACTAGGTCCGAGGGTCTTAGGCTGACTATTCATGGCTAAAGGCCACACTTGTCTAAGGTGAAAACACATACGAAAACCCCATAAATTTCTAATTGAAATTGTCAACTTATGCAAATAGGCCTAGGCGTTTGAATGTCACGTTAAAACGTTATGCGACTAAAACTTATCCATAACAGGCTTTGGCATTCGAATGCTCTCCTTTGGTGTTCTAATGTTGAGCATTCGAACGTCGCGTTCAAACATCTAGTAACTTAACTGATGTTCGACAGGTCTTGGCGTTCAAACATTCTCCCCTGACGTTTGAACGTTGAGTGTTTGAATACCTCCTCTTGGCATTCGAACGTCAGAGATTTTTTTGGTTTTAAATTTATCTTCCTCATCTCAAGCTTTCCAACTCCAAACTTCACCAAAGTTTGTAGGGTTCAATTAGTCATTTAAGGGACAACTATAACCCAAAGTGAAGAAGAAATAAATATTAAAATAAAAGGATCTAAGATTTGAAACTTAAAACCCTAACTTTTCCTATGGAAGGAAATGTAGATCGCCCATCTGTTAGACCGAAGTTAGAGAACGACAAATTTTGAGGCTAGAGATTGTTCAATTGATCACCAATAAGATCAAAGTGATTCAACAAAGATTTCAAACAGACCAGAATTGCCAAAAGAGCTATGCGAACATTCAGAGATGAGATTTAGAGTTCGAGGAGGGGGACCATGTGTTCTTGAAGGTATCTCCTTCCAAGGGGATAAATCGAACTGTTAGAAGTTCTTCAACAAGTAGGAATTGTTTCCTATGGTATAACTCTTCCACCAGAACTATCACACATTCATGACGTCTTTCATGTTTTGATACTAAGGAAGTATGTTCATGACCCCATGTATATGATTAATCACTATCCTTTAGCCGTGAGTGAAGACTTGAGCTATATTGAAAGA
>BRYE01000024.1:4679859-4682359 GCA_030159115.1 Actinidia arguta var. hypoleuca
GGTTGGATGATCCATCTAGGAATAACTTCCTTTTGGCGAGGTTCTCATTTTGGTTCTACTTTTCTTGAGCTTATACCGCGGGGAGAGTTACTTCTAGTTCTGGAGCAACATCATGTGTCAATTCAGCTACAAAGTCGGCCAATGCTTGGGCTTTGATTGCCATCCTTGATCTATAGTCGATATAAAACTCACTTAGCTCAATAGACCATTTGAAAAGTCTTCTTGAGGTGTTAGGTCTTTGGAGAATTTGTTGCAAGGGCTAGTCTGTTAGCACAGCAATGGGATGACCTTGGAAATAATATTAAAATTTTCTGGCAGTGATCAAAAGGGCATAGGCGAGCTTCTCAACTTTTAAGTATCTAGTCTCGGCTCCTATAAGAACTTTGCTGACATAATATATTGGTTTTTAAACTTTGTCCTCCTCTCGGATAAGCACTGCACTTACCGTTGTTGGTGAGACAAATAGATATACAATGAGATCCTCGCTCGTAGTAGGAACAATGAATATGGGAGGTGATGTAAGATATTCCTTCAATTGTTTGAACGCCACCTCAGATTCATATGTCCATTTAAAAGCTTGATTTTTCATCAAAATTTTGAAGTATGGCAAACACTTGTCAGCTAATTTAAAGAAGAATTTGTTGAGAGATGTTACTCGTCCAGTTAATTGCTGCACCTCATGAATGTTTCGGGGCGAGTTCATTGCAAGTAAAGCTTGAATCTGGTTAGGGTTCGCTTCAATCCCTCGTTTTTTCACCAAGACACCAAGAAATTTACCTGAGGAGACGCCGAAGATGCATTTGTAAAGGTTTAGCATCATTCGGTATTTTTGCAAGATGCCAAATGCTTTCTCCAGATGGGTGATGTGATCAGCAGCCTTTAAGATTTTGACGAGCATGTCATCTATGTATATTTCCATTGTTTTCCCTATCATCTCCTTGAACATCTTATTCATTAATCTCTGGTATGTTGTCCCAGCGTTCTTCAACCCAAAAGGCATTACTTTGTAGCAATATAACCCTCTCTCCATGATGAAAAAAGTCTTCTCCACGTCGGGTGGATGCATCTTGATCTAGTAATATCCTGAGAATGCGTTCATAAAGCAAAGCGTGTAAGGTCTTAATTTTTTTATATATGACGTAATTAGGACGCACGTGGTGATGTCATGTATATATATACACATGTGTATGTATATATATATATATATAAGTGTATCTATGTTAGAAAATAAATATTGGGTTGGCAATAGTTGGACCCAATTAATTAAATTGGGTCACTTGTGATTTAAATTGGGCTAAGGTAAAATTGTGTTGGGTTTTGGATTTGGACTTGAAAGTGGATGTGTGAGAAAGTGGGCAAAATAAGTTGGACTCAAGATTAGTTTTGACTTGGGTTTGTTGCTTGGGCCAAACAAAGCACAAGGCCCAAGGAGGACATTTAGGTCTTTTCATATTCCTTGACCTAACTCATTTATTCTCAAACATTTATTTAACATTTTTTTTTTTTTTCTTCTTCTTCTTCTTCTCTCTCTTTTTCTTTGTGAGTGATGTGTGATTCGAGTAGTGATCATTTGAAAAGAAATCATCTACTCAATAGGGGCTTCATTTTGAGCTAGGAAGAATTTGGATTGGAGGAATTTGAGATTTTGGGTATAACCATTGTTGTGGAGCTTTTCAGTGCTTGAATTTAAGGTAAAGAGAGTTTTCTTGTGAGATTTAATTTTGAGTTTGTGTTAATGGCTTAAATGTAGCCCATTGAGGAATTATGTTAAATATTGAACTTAAAATAGAGAGCTTGGTTTATAATGAATATTATAAAGGTGGTTAACTTGTTGGGATTTTTTATTGAATTTGTTGTTAATGGCTTATATAAAGTCTATTGAGAAATTATTTTGAGTGTTGAACCCTAAATGAAATATTTGGTTTAAATGAAAAAAAGCTTAGAGTTCGGACACCAGGTGTCAACACCCATTTTTCAGGTGTCAACACCTATGAACAGAGTAAAATTGGCATTCTAGCTACTGACGTCAGGTGTCGACACTTTTTGATCAGTAAACTTAACGTTTTTGGCTATTGATCGCAGGTGTTGACACCTAGTTTTTAGGTATCGACACTTTTGAATATTAAACTTGGCATTTGGCTACTGAAGCTAGGTGTCGACACCTAATTTTCAGGTGTCGACACCTATGAACAGTTAAAAAAATTAAAATTATTATTTTTTAAATAGTTTACCTTGAGTATGAAGATATCTTGTATATTAAGTTGTTGCATTAAATTTTTAATAAATATAACAATTGTATATGTGGAATTTGAAAATATAATTTTTGTGTGTACTTGAAATTTTGGGTCAAGATTTATGTTAATGATTATGAGTATTGTTCATAATAAAAATATGAGAATCATTTAAATAATAGCATATTATTATTGACGATTTTAAATACTTGGATATTACATTGTTGCATTAAATTTTTGACAAATATAGCATGGATATGTGTTTGAAC
>BRYE01000024.1:4687359-4692359 GCA_030159115.1 Actinidia arguta var. hypoleuca
GGTCATGATGACACCATGATAAGGGTGGACCCACGTGTATAAATGGGTTGGCTCGTGATAGAAGTGTCTCCATCATGGCCATGATCACCACTTTATCACTTGGGTCTTCTACTTTTAAAATAGCCTGGTTGAACCATTTCACGTAGTCTTTCAAGCTTTCACTCTCCTTCTGGTGAATCATAAAGAGGTGAGAGGCATTCTTATGCCTGACCTGATAGCTCATGAAATTGGCAACAAAGAGCTTGCTCAGGTCGCCAAATGAGTCAATGGTCCCTGGAGATAGTTTTCTAAACTACGACCTCACCGACCCCTTCAAAGTAGCAGAAAAAGCTTTATACATCACCTCGTCAGAGTATCCTTGGAATGATATCAGGTTCTTATACGAATCCAGGTGGTCCACAGGATCTGTCTTTTCCTTGTATACTCCGAGCTGAGATGGCAATTTAAACTTGGAGGATACCCTGGTCCTCATCACCCTTTTGTGAATGGCAGCTTAGTCTGCCTTATCAGGGTATCTACAGTAATTGGGGCATTTTTCCCTATGTTAATGGCATCGATCTTGGCGTCCAGGTCCCTGATCCTTTGACTAAAGGACTCGTCTTGGCACCTTGGTGTCTAGTTATTACGGCAAGGTGACCGTTCTTTTCTCCTAATCTCCTCGCCTTCTACTTCGTGAGTTCGGCTAGACGATTCAAATTCCAATGAAGCAAGACTTATTTCTTGCCTAGATCGTATGCTCGGTGATTAGAGTCGACGATTTCGAGCCCAACCAGTGCTTTGGCAACTCTGAGATTCATGATCTCCTGATCGACGAAGACGGCAAGATCGACTAACTTCTAGGACCGGTGCGGCAAGAGGTGGCATGTTATTTGTGGCTAGGTGTTATATCAAGCGGGCATTATTTTCATTCATGATCCTAATCTGCTCGGCGATTCCATGCATCTCATGGTAAAGGCCCTCTAGATCCGGAGCTTGGCTGGTGTTGGCCATCGAATGGGCTCAGTTATCCAAAGGGCTACTGACACTTGGTCTAGATAACAAATGGTTGTGCAGGTGCATAGAAAGTTGAGAACTGTTCTTCCCACAAATGATGCCAAATTGTTATGGTAAAAATTTGAGTACTGGACCTTGGTAGTGATTCAGACGACTTGCGCAGATGAACAAATGTTACCAGTCGGGATGAGGCCGCTCAAAATCCCTTCAGCATAGGAATCAAATCAAGGCGAGTATAAGCTAGGCAAAGCTAAGCAACATAGCTCTCAAAGAGTACCAATATTTTTCGTGTACCTTGTGTGTTGGGGGAACGGCCATTTTATAATTAGAGAATGAAAAGCCGTGCGAGAAGATCACAAAGAGATCCTCAGAGAGATAAGTACGGAAGGAAATTCTGCGGATATCGGAGATAAAATATGAAGATACCATATGGAGAACAATCCGGAATTATAGGTGGCGTAAAGGAGGAGTCTCATGGAGGTGGACTCTTTGGTCAGGCGAAGTGATCAACCTCGGCCAATGGTGAGATGGAGAACAACTGGCGTGCTCGCGGATACTGGCGAGGTGAGCAACTGGCGTGGCAACGCAGTTGGCGACCAGTCCTGACATTGACGAGTTGATCTCTTCAGACGAGGTGTCTGTCTTAGATCTTCAACAGGTGGATGTTTTACTCCACATCAAAAATGTTAAGGTAATGTAGCAATGTTAAATGTCGGATAAATTTAGTTCATCTGATGCATTACTTTTTTTGAGGTTTCATTAGACAATTTAACTATAGTGTACTTTGACTAAGTTGATGTATATGCTCCCGTTAACGTCCAAAATATCAAATATGGGACTTGAGGTATTGTAGTTTCCTATGTTAATTAGTGAGTACTGGACCAAAATAAATAAAAAAATATTAAATAATAATGCTTATGACTTATGAATAGAAGTTCTCCATCATGACTTCCTTGTTTTGGGACTTATACTCTCCTGCATTAGCATAAACTAACGGCGTGTTTGGATCAACAATTTATGAACTCGTATTGATTTTCCAAGAGAATTTTTTTTTTTTGATTTGAGTATCCAAACAATAGATTTAGTTTGCCATCTTAAGACAACGTAGTTGTACGATCCTTTAGAATGATCTATGTGTGAAACATAACATGTGAATCATGTATTGATATCCATGTGAAAATCGCAGAATTATGAATCGGTATAAGCAATTATTGGATGCAGATATGTGGTGAATGGGGATGGTATTGCAACCATAGAACAAAAAGCTACAAGCATAATTTGGAAAAAAAGTGTTACTCCGATCAGCTTTTAGGTTAATGAAGTGACATGCATTATTCCTTTCAGGTGGAAGCAGACACTAGCATACAATTTGAATTCATATCATCAACTTAGGATTCCAATCTGGTGTCTTTCAAACCCTAGAAGACCCATCAATCAATTGCAGAAGCTTTGGATTGTTTTAATTCCCAAGGAGGGTACCATTTCTTGCCAAGTTTTTTATGTGGTTAATTCCAAGGGATGGTGAGAGAGAGAGAGAGTGATAGTTGGAAGTATTTTTGTGGCTTCTTGGAGATGGAGTTTTGCTAGCAAATGATATGGGGAGGGGGGCACAAATTGCATGCATGCAAGTGAAGAGAATGAATGATAAGTTACCTAACATAAGTACTTGCAATGAATGATGGGTTACCTATACATCCGCATACCTTCTTTCTTCCCTACAAAATGCAGTTTGCTAGGAGTTTTTATTGCGAAAATTGCCAGAAAGTGAGGTATGTAGTACAAATTTAAAATTGGTGTAAAGTGAGTCACACACCCAGAACGGATGTAGTGCATTAATATACTTTTCTTGGTAGTTTTTCTTGATATGTAGTATTGGCGTTATTTTTCTTTCTATCTCCCTTGAAAATGCTAGCTATCTAGAATTTTTTTGAGGTATTGTGTAGATTTAAAGTTGGTGTAATTTGGGCTACACCTAGCATATGAATGGGGTTATTGTTTTATTTTTTATAATTCGGTATCCGATCCAAATGATTAATTAATCTGTGGGACTAATTCCATTGTCCACTATCAGTGCTTAATAAAAAACAAAACAGAGCCTCGTATGGACTAATTCCAATAATTGTTAATAACGAGATTTAACCTGTCATGACCTTAGAGGCAAACCCGGCCTTTAATCGTTGTTAAACTCTCACTCCACCAATTTCTGAGTTAATGTGCTTATTATTGCTTTTTCTTTTTTCATCCCAGTAGCTTTTTCCAAATGCTAATGGACACAACTCATCAGTGTCCTTGTGCTACGAGCTAGGCCTCTTGCATAATTCCTACCTAACCATGTGTGTTTTGTTTTCCTTTTTTTTTTTTTTTGTTGGGTTATATTTATCATTTTTTGGTATTGTAAAAGATATGTTTATCTATCAGGAAAACTCCTTTATCTCTATATCTCGTATTTTCTCTAATCTGTCTCGAAAACTCCTTATCTATATATCTCGTATTTTCGTCTTACTGATGATTAAAAATGTGTCATTTCCCAAGTTAGAGAAAACAATAATTCGAGATAAATATTCAGCCTTTGTCTTGAGAAATGTAGAGATGATAATTGGAGAAGTTCTCTTTCTTTTGGGTTGGGGTGGGTTGGGGGCGTGGTGGGGGTGGGTGGTTGTTTAAATTTCACCATTGGACACCATTGGACTCTGAAATTTGACAAAAGTTTACTTCCATCCCCACGGTTTTAATTATTTAAGCAATTAGGGCATTACTGTTTCAATCGAGCTCCAATGTAGTCCCCGACAATATTCAGTATCAACTTGGATAAGTCTATAATGACTTGGTAAAATAAGTCTAAACCAACATTCACTAGAAAATAAGATTCCGAAGCAATTGAATTTGATAATTAAAAAAAGTATGATGATTTGGACACTCCATTTTCTCCGATTGTACTATTTTTTCTTGTCTTTATTACTGAAATGTCCTTTTATGTAATTAAATATAAAAATTATAAAAAATATAAATATAATGGTATTTGAGTAATTGGAGAAAGGAAAACATGAAAATCATCGTCCCCAAAAAAATACCCCAATATTTATAAAATACCATTATTTTTAAAAGCGACTCCATGAAATCGCCTTGGGAAATAAGTCTAAAACGATTCTATTCTCTCAAACGCTACATCATCTTCGATTGAATCTATAATTTAGTTATAACCACTAATTTGGCGATGATCAAGTTTAAAATAACCTCAATTTCACTAATTACTCCCTCTTCAAAACATTAGGATTTTCAATTCAGCATCATGTATCCTCCGCTAAGAGCCAACATTGACTGTTTCGTCCAATTTCTCATGAAATTTGAGCTCAATAGTTTAATTGACGACAAACTTCAAAATTTAGGTATTTAACTAAAGTTTTTTGAAATTCAAGTGTCTATAAGATATTTTTTCAAAAGTTTAAGAGTTTTTTTGATATTTTCCCAATCAATAATTCACTTGTGGTGGGATTAGAAGATTTAATTAAAAGCTACTAGAGTGTGTACACGTAATGCGTAATAATATTCAAAAAAAAGATATGAATGACATGTGATTTGCATAGTTCATAGGAGGCTTGCCTTTAATCGTCCTTGCTAGTAGACAATCGGATTGATCTCGTAGATTAGTAGGTCTTAGGGCAGGATACCCAATTCTAAAAGAAAAACTTTTTTGCATATTGAATTTCGATATCCATTCTTTTTCTCATTTCAATGGTCAAGAACCAAATAAAAAGTAAGAAGAATTTTTTTAAGAAATTCTCCTTTTAAGAACCAAACAAAGCATACCTACCTCGTTCCATGATTCATCATACTTTAATTTTCCTGATAAAATAAAATCAGATATATTCGTGTTTTTTTTATTTTTAATGAACTCGTTATGGTGGAGAGAATTATGATTTAAAAATAGAAAAATTTACAAGAAGCACCCAAAATTTAACCATGGTGACAAATACCAGGCACGTACAAAAGAACAAACACATACGCAT
>BRYE01000024.1:4699859-4704859 GCA_030159115.1 Actinidia arguta var. hypoleuca
GATAACAGAGCTCACTTAATGGCCAACACTAGCCAAGTTCTGGATCTAAAGGGCCTCCACCATGAGATGCACAGTATTGTTGCAAAGGAGTTAGCCGAGGCCAAATGGAGAAAGCGAGGAAGAGATGACCACAAGAGAAAAGAGTCTGATTCCAGGAGGGTTGATTATAGAGACAAGTTGAAGAACAAGAGATCAGACCAGGACTTTAGGCGAAGAAATGACAGGCGCCCCCGCACTCCACCTCGCCATCCCAACCTGGCATTGCCACCCCTCTACGCTCCCATCGCCTAGGTACTCATAAAGATCAAGCACAGAGAGTTCATAAAGTGGCATAGGAAAATCAAGACTGACCCCTAGAAAAGAAACAAAAATTAGTATGTTGAGTTCCACCGAACCCATGGGCACAACATGGAGGATTATTTTTAGCTAAAAGAGCAGATAGCTGACCTCATCAAGAGAGGGTATCTGAGGAATTATGTTGTTGATTGCCTACAGCCTGACTCGCCGAAAAGGAGATATGGAGACAACAAACCCACAACAAGAGATATACAAGTGATCCATGGTGGATTTGGATCAGGAGGATATTTAAACTCGTCAGTACCCACTAGCCCATTATCTTTACAAACGATGACCTGAGAGGCTTGCATCTCCCCCATGATGACGCCTTGGTCATCTCTGCTACCATCGCCAATTACAACGTGCAGAGAATTTTGGTCGACAATGGAAGCTCTGTAGATATCTTGTTCATCATTCGACAAGATGAAAATTAGGCTAGATAAGCTTCATCCTTTCTACACCCCTCTAGTTGGATTTGGAGGGAACACAACACACTCGCTTGGATGGATGGATCAAGTTGCCAATAACCTTAAGGACGGAACCCCACCAGACAACCGTATGGCTAAACTTCATTGTGGTAGATTGCCTTTCGCCTTACAATGCGATCCTAGGTCGCCTAACTCTAGGAGGAGTCAAGGCCATCACCTCAACTTACCATTTGATGATGAAAGTTTGCACTTCAAGAGGGGTAGGCTAAGTGAGGGGTGACTAGAAAGTGGCCAGACAATACTTTATCTTGACCATGAAAACCAAATCTTCCCAACAAATAAATGCCCAATAGCAATTATAGATAGGCGAGGACGAGATGGAGGCATTGAGGGATGAAGTGGAAGAGTTTCCCTTTGTTGATCCCAGGGAAACAAAGAATACCAAGACTTTGGAAGAAATTGCTCCAATCTCCATACATCCAGATTATTCAAATTTCCATGTTATGATTGGAACAAAGATGACTGAGGAGTTACGAAGTGCTCTGGTGGAGTTTTTGAAGAAAAACTATAACATCTTTGCATGGTCTCGAGGCAAAATTCCAGGAGCAGATCCTCAGGTCGCCATGCACAAACTGTTCACCAACTCTGACCATCCTTTAGTTCGCCAAAAAATAAGGAAGTTCGCCCCTGAGTGCCTAAAAGTCATAGAAGAAGAAGTGGTTAAGCTCATCAAGGCCAATGTCATCAGAGATGCCCACTACTCGGATTGGCTCGCCAACATTGTTGTCACCCCCAAAAGAGGGAAAAGTGGAGAGTATATATTGACTTTACCGACCTCATCAAGGCGTGTCCAAAAGATAGTTTTCCTTTAACAAAGATTGGTCTGAAAGTTGATGCAACTTCCAAGCATGAGCTTCTTAGCTTCATGGACGCTTTCTCTGGTTATCACCAGATCAAGATGTATCCTCCCGACATAGAAAAGACTTTTTTTATTGCAGAGAGAGAGTTGTACTGCTACAAGGTCATGTCTTTTGGTTTAAAGAATGCAAGGGTGATATACCAAAGACTAATGAATAAAATGTTCAAGGAGTTAATTGGAAAGACTATGGAGGTTTACATAGATGACTTGCTCGTCAAGAGCCTCAAAGCTACTGATTAACTTGCCCACCTAAAGGAAGTGTTTAGCATCTTGCAAAAGTACCGTATGATGCTAAACCATTTCAAATGCATCTTTGGTGTCTCCTAGGAAATATTTCTTGGCTTCATGGTGACCAAATGAGGAATTGATGCAAATTCGGACTAGATTCAAGCTTTGTTGGCCATGAGCTCGCCCAGAAATATACATAAGGTGTAGCAACTAACTAGGCGAGTATTCGCCCTTAACAGATTCATCTCCAAATTAGAGGACAAGTGCTTACCATTCTTCAAATTTTGAGGAAAAACTAGGCTTTTCAATGGACAAACGAATCTGAGGAAGCGTTCCAACAACTGAAAGAATATCTCGGCTCGAAACCTTTACTCACAGTTCCTACCATGGGCGAGGAACTCATTGTTTACTTGTCTGTCTTGCCAGTAGCAGTAAGTGCAGTACTTATCTGAGAAGAGGACAAAATTCAAAAACTAATATATTATATTAGAAAAGTCCTTATGGGAGCCGAGATTAGATACTTGAAAATTAAGAAGCTTACCTTTGCCCTTTTGATTACCACCAGAAAGCTTCGTCATTATTTTTAGGCACACCCCATTGTAGTGTTGACTGATTATAGACTCTCCAACGACTTGACACCTCGGAAAGGCTCCTTAAATGGTCCATTGAGTTGAGTGAGTTCCACATTGATTATAGGTCAATGATGGTGATCAAAGCCAAGGCATTGTCCAACTTCATAGCTGAGTTCACACACGACATTGCCCCTGAACTAGAATTGGTTCTCTTAGAGAAATAAGCTCCCCTAGATGGGGACCTCGCCAGATGGAAGTTATTCGAAGATGGATCATCAAACCAGCATGGTTATGGTGCAGGATTTGTTCTCCAAACTCCATTAGGTAAACAGATGGAATACTCCATTCGTATTGGGTTCAAAACTAACAACAACGAAGCTGAATACGAGGCTCTGCTCGCCAGACTTAGAGTGGCAGCAAAATTGGGGATAGAATTCTTGGACACTTTCAGTGATTCCCAACTTGTGGTAAATCAAGTGCAAGAGGACTACCTTGCCAAAGATATCCGTATGGTGGCCTACCTAGATGAGGTGAAGAACAAATCCATGAAGATTAAAGATTTTAAAATTTGCCAAATCCCCAAGGAGGAAAATAAGAAAGCTGATGCCCTGGCCAACCTCGCCTCAGCCTTTGATTTCATCTCGGATAGGAGTATTCCACTAGAGTTCTTATCAAACCAAAGTATTGAGGTCGCCAAACCTGTTAACCAAACAGAAACAAGCCCAACATGAATGGACGATATCATTGCATACCTCTAAGATAGAACGTTACCAACTGATAAGCTCTAAGCTCGCCGTATACAGTACTGATCTGCCAGATTTTGCCTCTTTTGTGAAATCTTATACAAGAGATCTTTTTCAGGAGCACTTCTAAGGTGCTTCCAACCTGAAGAAGCAGAATATCTACTAAGGGAAATTCATGAAGGAATTGCAGAAATCATTCAGGGGCTAGATCATTGATGAGGAAGGTAATTCTCCAAGGCTATTTATGGCCTCAGATGGAACGAGGCACGATGACATACATAAAGAAATGTGATAAATGCCAGAGGTTCGCCCCAGTAAGCCACCCTCCTCACACCGAGATGGTGCCAATGACCAGCCATGGTCATTTGCTCAGTGAGGTGTAGACATACTTGGACTTCTATCCCAAGTTCTATTACAAAGAAAGTTATTGATCGTCGCCATTGATTACTTCCTGAAGTGGATAGAGGCAAAGCCTCTCACCAAGATCACAAAAAGGAACACCAGGAATTTTATATAGAAGAAGATCGTCTATCGGGTTAGAATTCCCAAGATCATTATCTTGGACAACGCCAAGCAATTTGACAATAATGGATTCAAGTAGTTCTGCTCAGACCTCGCCATGGAACACTGAGCACCTGAAGAAGTATTACCAATGAATCTGTTGGTCGCCTTAAGAAGAAGATCGCTTTTGCAAAGACGATATCGCCAGTCTTATAATCGCCAAAAGCTTTATATTTGTACGATGTTAATCACCAAAATTGCTTGTTATGCTCGCCATTCTTTATGATGGATTAATAAAATTTCTCCAGATTAGCTTTATCGCCAGTAATTTATGTTGCCAATTTCTTAAAGTGCCAATTTTGTTATCGCCTAATTCAAGAACGCGTATTCATTACAAATGATAAGGCGTCTTGATTGCCAATTGGATTGTCGCCATTATGATATCGCCAATATCAAAAACACCCATTTATTGCAAAGTGATAAGGCATCTTGTTCCCCATTTTGATATCGCCAATATCAAGATTGTCTATTCATCTTGATCGCCAATTCTATTATCACTATGATCAAGATCAATTATATTATCACAATATTAAGATTGCTATAAAGTGGTTTGCTTGATTATATCTCCAGGGTAAGGTTCACTGTGCACATAATAAAGTAATTTGAATCCATCTAAGATCGCCTATTGATCAAGCTCGCCAAATTCTATTGCCATGTTTCAGAATTTGTATATTCGCCAAGTATCTGAATTCGCCAAATTAATAAAGTTTTGGTCGCCATGATTCAAATTAGTGGTTGCATTTATAAATAGACCATTTCCATGTCGCCAGTGGATTGTGTTCACCTACATTCCTTAAGTTCGCCAAATTGGTTTCACTAGTTCAAACGTTTGAATTTATCTCACTAGATTCTCAAGTTATGTTCGCCATTTCATGATATCGCCAACACAAGCAAGAAATAAGCTATAAAGAGCATACAATGCATGTGAAAAAAGAGTATTCATTGAAAATTGGAAGTATTACAAATTGCCATTACAAGGAGGAAAATTTTTATAAGTATTTTATAGGTATTCAAGGAGAAAGGGGGTTGGTATTCTCCTCACCTTTGTCCTGTTCTTCCCCTTTCTCCTTCTCCTCGGCCGCCTCTTCCCTAGAGCATTTCATGGTCCATGTCGATGCTGTCAAGGTCAATGTCGAGATTGGGATGGTGATGAGCTAGTTGCCTCTTACAAAAATCAAAGCTCACGCCAAAGTATTTAGAAGCAGCATTCTCT
>BRYE01000024.1:4772359-4774859 GCA_030159115.1 Actinidia arguta var. hypoleuca
TCTTGAGGGGTAATTTAGCTAGTAAAGACTCTGATTTGTGTTTAAGGAGTTTTCAGGTCGAGTTCTCTCAAAGCCACTAAAAATTTATTTGGTTATTAACTTCAGGGCCTTCCAAATTAATCTTCCTCGCAACCAATTAGAGTGGGGAGAGACACTGGACTATCAAAAAAAGTACGAGGAAATACATTTGTTCAAGCTTATGTTAAAATTGGTTTTCAGGTGCCCCTCTTTACCTAACCAAGAAAAAAACGTAAAAAAAATGGAAATGAAGAAGTAAAGCTAATAGAGGATAGAGTTAACCAATATGAGGGAAACTTGAAAATGGAGGGGAACAGATGCAGATTCCATTTTATGAGTGGTAAAATTTGGAATTACGTCAAATATGAGCCCCCAAAGTACAAATTTTCAATTCTCTGACGCTTTGTGTTACCGAATTAAAGAAAGCTCAACAAACCACTCCTGCTATTTAAAGCACTTGCTTTCAGCGCGTGACACGTTTCGGACAGTGATTGGTCCAAAACACAAGCTTATGGCGCACCTCATTGGTGGTCTAGTTGAAAGAAAGTTTGACTATTAATCGAGTCTCCTATAACTATTAATCACCCGTCGTGGAGTTTCTAAGTGGAAAATTTTTGCTTTGCCCCCTTGTAGTTTGGGTCATGTGCAAATAACCCCCTCTAATGTTTAAAACCCAGCTCATAAATATCCGGACCAAAGTGAACTTTAAACAGTTGTCAATGAAATTTGTAAATTTATCTCGATACTCTCCTCGTCTTGTTATTTTAATTTGGTGACTAAAGCTATCAAATCTCTCACCCCCATAACTTATGAAACCTCCATCTACATAAGGAACTAGAAAAGTAAAAAAAAAAAAATTAAACTAGAGATAAAAATAGGTTAATTTTTTTCATTTCATTTTTGTTTTTACTAATTTTTTTCAAATATTTTTATTACTGAAAACTAAAAAATAATTTTTTTTACCAATAATTAAAATAAAAATTGCTAAAATAACAATATACTAAAATAAATGTGGAAAACTTTTATTTTAAATTTGGAGGTGCTTAGTGCTGCTGGTATACAACTTTGCTTAGGGGCGAATATATCATCTGATGTTTATGGGACACCCATTTTCGAAAATATAATCATTTTAAATATAAACGTGGTGAAATCACATAGCCATGATGATTCGAATAATTTAGCACTGAAATGAACATTTCGGACCTTAAAATAGGACCCGTTGCGGGCCGTATGGTATGGACCAGACTGAAAGATCCAGTACTTGTACTTTTTTGTTAATTGCTTTGGCTGTTGGCTAGGATTAAAAATCCCCCTTCTTTTGGCAGGGTTCGTTCTATTGCATTGCATAAGCAGATTGTGGTTTAGGCCCATGGGCTGGCTTTGCTTTGTAGTGATTTTGGGCCATACCGTATGGCCCAGGTTGTTGTTGGGTATGCTTTATATGAAATTTTCTTTGCCAACAAAACGAAAACAAAAACAAAAACAAAAACAAAAACAAAAATCATCGTGATGCTTGTACCTCCATATATGCAGGGGCGGATCCAGGATTTGTTATCAGTGGGGGCAAAATTTATATAGAACCATGCATAAAATTATTTCTAATTGATGAGTGGGGACAAATTATATTATTTCTTAATTAAAGAAGATAGATACATAAAAAAATAAAAAAAAAATAATGGTGTTTTAGAAGTCAGTGGGGGCAGCGGCCCCCATTGGTCCCTTAATAGATCCGCCCTTGCATATATGGGCAGTTGATTTGAAAGAATTTATTGATTAAGCTAGTTAAAAACCCACCGATACTCTTATCATCTCTAATAATACTCTTCATTTTTACTTTAAATTTTAATAAAATAGGAGTTTTCTAATTTTTAAAGAATCACTCATAGACTAGTTATTTCCCTACTTTTTTCTCTATTTTATCTAAATATAATTTTATTATATTTTTTTTCTAGAAGAGTAAATATAATTATAGATAGATAAATAGATATACGCAGTATATATATGGATACATCATCTCCTTCAAAATTAAGGATACCATTCAGAGCCTCAAAGGCCCATATATCTATCACCTGAGGTTTCTTTAAAAGATTAGGATGATGAATTTTTGTTGTTTACTACTTTCTCAAGAGAAATCAAAGTCTTAATTTTGAGAGCGAGATACATATTCAAACCCTAGCCTAATCTTCTTGGGTTGGGTTGAAGAAGAGAGGGGAAAGAGAGAGGGGTGCATTGTTATTTTATGTTTGGGGAATGAACCCCCTAAAAATAAGGAGTTGTTTGGATAGGAATTTTAGGTGCATGACTCCCAATTTTGTTTAAAAAATAAATTTGGAGAAGAAGATAAGTGAATTACGGTTATTTAGAGAATGGAACATTCGGTTCGTTATTGTTGTTAGTCCTTTCCTTTCTAGAGCTAAGTTGTTGTCGTTGGTTGATTTTCTCCCTATAGGATACAGCATATAATATGTACAGCGGTCCCTGC
>BRYE01000024.1:4794859-4834859 GCA_030159115.1 Actinidia arguta var. hypoleuca
ACAATTTCTTCCTTATGTTAGTCCACATCCACCACTCCAAAACTCTTAGAACTCACAATCGCTACCACCACCACATATCCCACTGCCATCTCTCTCTCTCTCTCTCTCTCTCTCTTAAACAATATAAACTTACCTAAACTAAACCCATTTTGGGTGGGTTTGATTTTATTCAATTTGGATTTACTTTCTCCCAATTAAACCAAAGCATATCTTCAATTTAGTTTCAATTTTACCCAAAATATATATTCAATTTGGGTTTATGTTTCCCAAATTAAACCAAAATACATCTTCAATTTAGGTATAATTTTTTTTCAAAACAATCCAAAGCACAATATCAATTTGGGTTGATTTCATAATTTTTTTCCAAATAAAGTTTGAGTTCCAAGCTCATATGTGAATAAATCAAATCCAATTCACATCCACAAAATAAAGTTTCGTATTAAAAGCACTCTCTCTCTCTCTCTCTATATATGTATACTTACAAATATATACTGTTGTGGTAAAACTTTAGAAGAGCAACAAACAGTCAGAATTGTTACTCAGCCTCGGTGATAGACCTCGACAAATATTTGGATGACCTGCGCAGCAATGAACAAACGTGATCAGCCGGGGTGAGGCCGCTTAAAATCCCTTCAGCGTATGAATTAGACCAAGGCGATCAGGAGATAATTAAATGCAGTATTGGCGAGAACAATAGTAAAAGTGTCTGTGGTGCCTGTTTTGAGCGTACTTTTATATAATGGGGGAGCGACCTTTATATAGACAGAGTAATGAGCCGTGTTAGTGGATCATGGCGAGTTCCTCGGAAGGACAAGTATGGGAGGATATCCAAAAAAATTTAGAGATAACATAAGCGGTTGCTAATTGGAGAACAATCCACAATTATAGGTGTCGTGATGGAGCTGGAATCTAATAGAGATAATTCTCTTGTAGAGGTGGAATTCTCACGGAGGTGGACTCTGATCAGGTGAAGGAATGATGGAGAAAGAGTCTTATGATAACAGAGTTTTAATAAAGATACGAGTCTTTTTAGAGGACAAGTCCTCATGGAGAAGATCTCTGACCCAGCGATATAGATGACCTCGCCCTATGGCGATCTGGAGGGACCCGTATATGTGTAGGCGAGGTGGAGCTCCGTTTTCGATAACGATTTTGGCGACCAGGAATTTATCGGAGCCATGGCATCGTGAATTTTAGGACTTCATGTGCCACTTAGAATATTAAGAGGTGGTGTATATTTTTCCCACATCAGTAGCCCCCCTACTCGAAGTGCCGAGACATTCAGGATCTTTGAGTAACCATTGAAGTGACAACCTTTTAACCACGTAGGCATATAATAATGACGCGCCTTTCCAGTTGGACACGTGGATGAGGACATTAATTACTATAATAAAGTCAGGGCAAAACGGCGGTGTATTAATGGTGAATTTTGCGAGAAAGGCGGCTCACTAAAGAAGGCTTTTGGCAGAAAAGGCAGTTATGAGCTCGAGATTCAAAAGGTTGCGCAATCTTAGACATTGGAGCAGATGGATCTCAGCCCTTGGAATCTCCTATATATAAGGAGACCCATCCATTCATTTATACCTTTCTATTTTTGCTACCAAACTGCTGCTAGTGTTCCGATTTTCTTCTTGCCCTTATTTGTGGTTGCCTTCTTGTCTTTTAGCATAGTAAGTATCTTGACTTAGTTTTTACTTTTATTTTCGTAGTTTATGTCCCATAGGCTTAAAGTAGTTAGTCCATCAGACTTGGATTCCTTGCCCTCTTGGATATCCGACCACCTAGGAGAAGGATCGTCATATATTACTGACGAGGTAGAATAATCTCCTAAATCACCCATGGAGGATCCTCCAGTCCCTTTGGTCGCTATTCATCCCTCCATGGAAAAAAACTAATATTATGACCCCTGAAGAGCTAGATCTACTTAGGGAGACTTACTCTTTTTCTCAAAGCGTACAGATTAGACGACCTGCCCAGGTTATACAGGAACAAGCAGGAACTCTTTGATGAGATTTTTAAATTGGTGGAGTAACAAGGGCGCTTTTCAGTCCCCGTGCTCCTCAGATCGAAATTATTTCGTCAGTTTTTTGGCTCGTCCGGGCCTATGGCATTTGGGACTAGGGGCAAAGAGCGACCTGGACACGGAACATCAACATCATCGGGCGATGTGGGTGAGTCCCGCCCTTCCCGTGGTGAACACATCCAGCAAGACAGCCATTCCTGAGATGAATTAGTAGAATACCTAGGAACCCTTAGGAAGGAACTGAAGAGGATTCTACCACATATTCCTGATCTAACCCTACTAAGATGGTCAGGGAAAAAAGTTCAAGATCCTATTTTAGACTTTTCACCGACTGTCTCAGGATCAAACTCGGACCCAACATCAGAATTTTGATCGAATTTTGGGCTACCTCTCAAGCTTAAATCGGATGGTATAGATTCTTGCCTATTCTTATCGTTCGTAGTTCCGTATCTGATATTCGTGCGTTACTTTGCAGTTATGTCGAAGAGAATAAGTCTCAAAAAACTTGGTGAAAAAGTGAAGAGAGCAAAGGGTGAAAGCTCAGAGAAAAAGTCTACTCCCGTTAAGGGGTTGGCAATTGATGAAAAACATTCAAGGGATGATCCCTCCAGCTCGCTCAGTAAGAAAGGAAAACCTGGAGATATCCTCAAAGGGAAAGAGCTCGCCACCGCACCCAAGCCCAGAAAAAAGGCGACCAGGTCTGATGAATGCCCAAGGGCCACCACTTCTTTGAAGCCCAGGGAGGGAAGCTCGCCATCCTTGGGCACTGTCCTCGGTCCTGGGGCTTCCATTCTTGGCAGCCCTTCCATGGCTGAGAAGATTCTTCGAGGAGTGATTCCTCTTGCAGACCAAGAAAAAGTGGGATTGTTGTCCTTGGATCAGACGTCCACCAAATTTTTTCACATTCTCGGTCAGGTACTACCTCGATTCTGTAGTCATTTTTCTCTTGTTAAGATATATATTTGCTCGGGTTGATCTAAAAAGATTTATTTGTAGCAGGTGCTTGTTCTCGGATCCTCCTTGACATTCAAGAGTAGGAAAATGAAGTTTCTCGCCTCTAGATGTTGACTGGCGATCTAGAGCAGTAGTTAGTCAAGGGTTGACCCCGAGAGCAGCAGGCCGGTGACGAACTAGTTAAAATGAAAGAGGAAAAGAACAATCTTGCCGACAAGCTGAAGAAGTCCGGAGTTTGGTGGTGGAACTGAGGTAAATCATAACCTGAGCTAAAATGTCTGCTGTGGAAGAGTTCAAATCTTTGTCGGATTTCTTGGGGGCAGTTGAAGATGCTGCCTCAAAGTACTTTGGCGAAGGATTTGATTTTTGCAAGCGACAATTTCGTCGCCATCACCCCGAACTTGCCATTGACTTGGAAAGCATAGGTCTAGATCTTGATCTGCTCGTCGAGGAAGACGAGGATGAAAAAGGGAAGGGGGTGAACGAGGAGACTGGCGAGAAGGATAAAGGCGATACTAATCTCCCTCCCTCCTGAATATTTTTTTTGTAATGGCGACGTGTAACTCAATTTTAAATAACGAGTATTTTAATTCCTCACTTGTGCAATTTTTGTTCGTACTGGCGTCAATTACCTAGAACTTTGCATGAATAACTTTGATAATTGATATGGTAAAATTATTAGCCGAGTGGGCAACTGACGACTAAACTTATTCGTAATAAACGGGCACCTTTGACTGTGGCGACCTCTGTAATGGCGATAACAAATTCAGAAATATGGCAATGTTAGTCATACTTAAAAATCGTTAGGTGCATATATTGAGCCAAACAATAACTTTGGCGATTATAAATTGTAAGGCGAAGAAGATACTACTTCATAATGAATGGGCGTACCCTGATAATGGCGACCTCCACAATGGCGATATCCGCAATGGCGATCAAGATGCCTCCGTTGTTTATAATGAACTGACAATCTTGATTTTTACGATATCCATAATGACAATCAAGATGCCTTCGTCGTTTTATAATAAACTGGCGATCTTGATATTAGCGACATCCAAATTGGTGATTAAGATGCCTTCATTTTATAACAAACTAGCGATCTTGATATTCACAATGGCGACGAAGATTTCAAGAAGCCTCCATCGTTTCATAACGAACTGGCGATCTTGATTTTGGCGATATCCACATTGACGATCAAGATGCCTCCGTCATTTTATAACAAACTGACGATCTTGATTTTGGCGATATCCATACTGGCGATCAAGATACCTCTGTCATTTTATAACCACCTAGAGATCTCGATATTGGTGATCTCGATATTGGCGATCAAGATGCCTCCATCATTTTATAATGAATTGGCGATCTTGATATTCATAATGGCGATGAAGATGTCAAGATGCCTCTGTCGTTTTATAACGAACTGGCGATCTTGATTTTGGCGATATCCACATTGACGATCAAGATGCCTCCTTCATTTTATAACGAACCAGCGATCTTGATATTGGCGACATTCACAATGACGATCAAGATGCCACTGTCGTTTTATAACGAACTGGCGATCTTGATTTTGGCGATATAAAACCTATTATTGGTGATATATTGGCAAATAGTGACAATTAAACAAGCTGGAGAAATTTTATTACTTGGAATAAATTGACGATTATTATAATTTTATCGCTCAGGCGATCTAATTGTTATGGCGGCCAGACTCATTATTGATAATATTTTTTCAAATGCTTGGCATTCCAAGGATGAGAGAGTGCTTTCTCGTTCATGTCCTCAAGCCTATAAGTCCCTGATCTAGATATCTTGATGACCTTATAAGGGCTTTCCCATGTTGGGCCTAGCTTTTTTGTGTTTGACTCCTTAGTAGATAGGGTGACCCTTCTTATGACTAGATCGCCAGGTAGGAAGGATCTGTATTTGACTCTCTGGTTATAATACTTGGCAACCTGGTGCTTGTAAGCAGCTTGACGTATTCTTTCTTGCTCCCTTTTTTCATCAAGGAGATCAAGATTGAGTCTTAACTCGATTGCATTGTTCTCCTTGTTGAAATTTGAGGTCCTGAAGCTCGGCATTCTGATCTCGACAAGTATAACCGATTCTGTCCCATAGACCATGGAGTAAGGTGTCTCGCCCGTAGGAATCCTACTTGTTATATAGTATGCCCAAAGTATGTTTGGTAGGTCTTCTACCCATTCGCTTTTGGATTTCTCTAGTCTTGTCTTTAGATTCCTTAGGATGGTCCTGTTGGTAACTTTAACTTCGCCATTGGCTTGGGGATGACCTGGCGAGGAGAAATGATACGAGATGGCGAGGTTCGAGCAAAACTGTCTAAACCCATCATTGTCGAATTGTCTGGCATTTTCCGAGATGAGAATTTCGAGAATCCCTAATCGGCGGATGATATTTTTTCATATAAAATTCCTTGTATTTTTCTTAGTGATCTTGGCGAGAGGCTCTACCTCTATCCACTTAGTGAAGTAATCAATGGCGACGATCAAGAATTTTCTTTGTAATGGAGCTTGAGGCAAAGGTCCAAGTATGTCAATTCCCCATTGGGCAAACGGCCATGGGCTAGTCATCGACACCATCTCAGTATGAGGGAGGTGGCTCACCGGAGCAAACATTTGGCATTTGTCACACTTTCTTGTGTTTGTAGCTGCATCATGCTTCATCCAAGGCCAGAAGTAGCCTTTTCAAATTGCTTTTCTTACTAGTAACCTTGCCCTTGAATGATTTTCATAGATGCCTTCATGAATCTTCCTTATTACGTAATCAACTTCATCAAGTCAGAGGCATCTCAAAAGAGGACCTAAAAAAAATTATTGATATAAAATTCCACTAAGAATGCAAAACCTTACAGACCTGTATTGGATCTGACGAGCTTAGAGTGTATCAGTTGGTAGTGTGCCATGTTGGAGATAGACGATGATTTCATCCATCCATGTTGGGTCTGTCTCCACTAGATAGACTAGTTCGGTGATATCAATACTTGGATTAGGCAGGAACTCCAAAGGTATATTTCTATCTGATATGAAATCAAATGTGGAGGCGAGGTTGGCCAGAGCATCAACCTTTTTATTCTCTTCTCTAGAGATTTGGTGAATGGTAAAGTCTTTGATTTTCTTGGACATAATTTTGACTTCGTCCAAATAGGCCGCCATCCACGTGTCTTTGGCGAGGTAATCTTCTTGGACTTGGTTTACTATCAGCTGCGAATCACTAAAGGCGTAAATGGAATTTATTCCTAATCCCGTGGTGACCCTTAATCTGGCGAGGAGAGCTTCATATTCGGCTTCATTGTTGGTGGCTTTAAACTTAATTCGTATAGCATACTCCATCTGTTCTCCTGACGGGATTTGGAGGACAGGCCCTGCACCACAGCCATGTTGACTAGAAGATCCATTTACAAATAACATCCATCTACCAAGATTCTTATCCGAGCTTTGTAGTGTTGGAGTTTCTTTCTCCGGGGAAGTCACATTTGGTTTTGGAGTGGCTTCATGAGTGGATTTAGTCACGAAATTAGCTACGGCTTGGGCCTTTATCGCCATTCTTAGTTTGTAATCGATATGGAATTCACTCAGCTCGATAGACCATTTTAGAAGCCTTCTCGAGGTGTCTGGTCGTTGGAGAATTTGTTTTAAAGTTTGATTAGTCAACATGGTAATGGGATGAGCTTGAAAATAATGGCGAAACTTTCTGGCGGCGATCAAAAGGGCATAGGCGAGCTTTTCTTTTTTCAAATATCTGTTCTTAGCACCCATCAAGACCTTACTAACATAATACGCCATTTTTTTAACTCGGTCCTCTTCTCGAATAAGCACGGCACTTACCGCAGTTGGCGAGATGGACAGATACATAAAGAGTTCTTCGCCCGTGGTGGGAACAATAAGCAAAGGTGGCGAGCCGAGATACTACTTGAGCTCTTGGAATGCTATTTCCGATTCTTCCGTCCACTTGAAATCTTGATTCTTTCTTAGGATTTTGAAGAATGGTAGGCATTTGTAGGCCGATTTGGAGACAAATTTATTAAGGGTGGTAATTTGCCCAATTAACTACTGAACTTCATGGATATTCCTGGACGAGCTCATCCCGAGAAGAGCCTGAATTTGATTCGGGTTTGCTTTAATCCCTCGTTTGGTCATAAAAAATCCCAGAAAGTTTTTAGATGATACACCAAAGATGTATTTGGAAGGATTTAACATCATCCAGTATTTTCTCAGAATGTCAAATGCTTCTTCAAGGTAGGTGATGATCGGCCACTTTGAGGCTTTTGACGAGCATATCATCTATATATACTTCCATGGTCTTCCCAATCAATTCTTTGAATATCTTGTTTACTAATCTCTGGTATGTCGCCCCAGCATTCTTTAATCCAAATAGCATGACCTTATAGAAGTATAATCCTCATTCCATAATAAAGGAAGTCTTTTTCATGTCGGGGGAGGGGGGGACATTTTGATCTGGTGATAACCAAATAAGACGTCCATGAAACTGAGGAGCTCATGCCTGGATGTGGCGTCAACTATCAAGTCAATCTTTGAAAAAAGAAAACTATCTTTTGGGCACGCCTTGTGGAGATCAGTGAAATCAACGCATACTCTCTATTTTCCCCCTTCGTAGGGGCGACGACAATGTTGGCTAGCCATTTTAGGTAATGGGTTTCTTTAATAACATTGGCTTTGATGAGTTTGGCCACTTCTTCTTCAATAACTTTTAGTCGCTCGGGGGCGAATTTCCTCCTTTTTTGGCGAACTGGAGATGTTCGGGGTTGGTGAACAATTTGTGCTTGGTGACTTGAGGATCAATACCCAGGACATCGTTCTGTGACTAGGCTAAGACTTCAAAGTTTTTCTTCAAGAATTCTACTAAAGCGCAACATAGTTCTTTGGTAAGTTCAATTTCGATCATAACGTGGCGATCATGATATTCTGGGTGTATGAAGATTAGAGTAACTTCTTCAAGGGATTTGGTATTTTCGGTTTCTTAGGGGTCTAGCAAGATAACCTGTTTCACCTCGTCCCTCAAAGGTTCTATCTTGCCATCGTCGATCTGTAATTCCTATTGGACATTTGGGGCTGGGGAGATTTTAGCCTTCATAGTCGAAATGAAACATTGCCTTGCCATCCTATGGTCGCCTCTTTCCTCGCCCACCCCTGTTGAAATGGGAAACTTCATTTTCAGGTGGTAGGTTAAGGTGATCGTCTTGGTTCCTCCTAAAGTTGGATGACCTAAAATCGCATTGTAGGGTGAAGGACAATCTACCACGATGAAGTCTTGCCAAACAGTGATTTGGTGAGGCTCTGTCCCCAAGGTTATTGGTAACTTAATCCATCCAAGCGAATGTGTTACATTCCCTCCGAAGCCTACCAAGGGAGTATGGAAGGGGTGTAACTTATTGAGTCATATCTTCATTTTTTCAAATGCCGAGATGATTAGGATATCTGCCGAACTCCCATTATCAACCAAGATCTTTTGAACATAGAAATTGACGATGATGGCTGAAACAACCGAGGCGTCATCATAAAGGAGGTGTAGAATCCTCAAATCATCATTGTTGAGGTGATAGGCGGGTGAATGTCATTCATTGGTGAGGTGAGGTTACATATTTCTTCAGCTTGCCCACTGGCGCTCTTGGCATGCCTTTTCCTGGACGAACTTGAACATCCTCCAGATCTAAATCCGCCATGGATCACTTGTATATCACCACCGGTTGGTCTGTTGTCGCCGTATCTCCTTTCTAGCAAGTTTAGTGGTAGGCGATCAACAACATACTTCCTCAGATATCCCCTTTTGATAAGGTCGACTATTTATTTTTTTAGATGGAAGCAATCTTCTATATTATGGCTATGGTCTTGGTGGAACTCACAATACTTGTTCTTGTTCCTCTTTCGAGGATTAGTTTTGAATTTTGCGGACCATTTGATGAATTCTTCATACTTAATTTTTGTAAGTACTTGGGCGATGAGAGCATTGAGAGGAGCTAATATCAATTATGGGCGGCGAGGTGGAGTACGGGGTCGCCTGTCGTTGATTCGTCTCAAATCTCGATCAGGTTTCTTGTTCCTTGTTTTGCCCCTGTAATCAGATCGCCTTGTGTCAGGTTCTTTTTTTTTATGATCATCTTTCCCTCTTCACCTTCGCTTGGTTTCGGCTAATTCTTTCGCGGCGCTATACTTATCAGCTTTACTTTGAAGAATGGATAAAGTTTCTGGGATGTTTTTGGACAGGGAGTCAAATAGTGGACCAAGGTGAAGTCCTTCCATTATTTCCATTACCACTACCTTGTCACTAGGATCCTCAACTTCCAACATGACTTGGTTAAACCATTTCACATAATCTTTCAAGTTCCCCGTTTCCTTCTGATGAATGGTGAAGAGGTGGGAAACGTTTTTCTACTTGACTTTGCAACTCATGACCACGTCGACCCCTTTAGTGTGGCAGAAAAAGCCTTGCACATGATTTCGTCGGAGTATCCTTGGAGTGACATCAAATTCGTGTACGAGTCTAGTTGATCCATAAGGTCTGTTTTTCCTTCGTAGACTCCGAGCTGAGTAGGTAGCTTGAATCTATACGACACCTTGGCTCTCATTATTCTTTGCGTGAGCGGTGGCTCAATCTGTCTGATCAAAGCATCTACAGTTACTGGAGCGCTGGTCCCTATATTGATGGCATTAAGGCGAGTGTCCAGATCCCTGATCTTCTGGGATGTAGAATTGTCTCAGTGCCTAGGTATCTGATCGGTTCGATGAGGAGACCTTCCTCTCCTAGCTTCCTCGTTCTTCAGCTCCGAGGTTTTGTTGGATGATCGTGATTCTAATGAAGATGAGCTCTTTTCTTGTCGGAGGCATGGACTCGGAGAACGATGTCGCCTATCCCACCCTATACTATGGTGGCTCTGGGATTCATTGTTACCCGAGAGATGAGAGTGGCGAGAAGGTGCTGAAGAAGGAGGTGGCGGGTAATTTACGGTGAGTTGTTGTATTAAGCGGGCGTTATTCTCGTTCATGATTCTCATCTGTTCGGCCATACCGTGTATCTCACAGTGAAGGCCCTCTAGATCCGGAGCTTGGCTAGTGTTGGCCATAAGACGAGCTCTGTTATCTAAAAGGTTGCTGACACTTAGTCTGGGTAATGATTGGACAGCATAATTGTAGTCCAAGCGTCGCTAAATTATCCTAAGTTGACTCTAGATTAGTTTAATTATGTTGTTTTTACTGTGATTCGTATTTATAATTGTGTTCGAGTTCATTATAGGTTAATATTGATAAAAAGGAAGAATTAGAGCCATAAAAGTATAAAGGAGTGCGGGCACGTGTATCGAGAGCCATTGTTGAAAATTATCTTGAAGAAAAGTGTCCATCCGTAGTTTAGAATGGAATGGAAGATGCACCATTGAATTTTTTTTTCAAAATTGCGTAAAGTCATGTCTAACGAGCATCGCGAGAATTGGACTCCGAAGACTCCAAAATGGGGTATGAAGAAGATGAATTTTTTTTTGAAGAAGGGTAAAATTGTACTTAGAGTTCGAACTCTAAAAATAGGCATCAACCAGCGTTCCAACGCTGTGAAGGAAAGAATGAGAAATTCCTCTTAGCATTCGAACTCCAAAAACACAAAGGAACTAGAGTTCAAACGATAACAGAATTTGTTGAAAAACTTGTGTCGGTATTTTAGCTATAACTTTTTACTCAGATGTCCGATTGATATGAATTTTGATGCGTTAAAAATAATACTTCAAGGAATACAACTTTACCTTTAATAAGTATTGTTTAAATATATCTCTAAAGTGGTTAAAATTGAGATGAAACAGATGGGTAAGAAGAAAACTAAACATGAATTCTAATTCCGATAGAACTCGAATTGTGTAGCCTATATATACTTTCTTACGGTTTTATGAACAAAATATATTACTTTTTAGGATTTTTACAACCATCTAACTTAGTTTCTATAGTTTTCAATAATTTTTTTAATTAATTACATTCGATTTATATTTAATCAATTTGATTTACGATTTTATTCAATTACGCGCATTGTTTTATAATTTTTCTATCATTAATTTATGTTATTGAATTTTTTAATCATTAATATTAGTGTTCATATTTTAGAATATTTTTTATATTTAATTATTTATTTTCCGTAGCCATGTGTGGCTAATTTTCCCAACTCGGGATCGATTGTGAAGATCGATTGGGGATCGAAGATGAACAATTGAGGTAAATTTTGATTTCACCATTAGATCTTTCTAATTTATATTCTTCTTCTTTCTCATTCTAAATATCTTTGACAATCGATCTTCCCCTTTCTTGAGTTCGAGGCTTGGAATATATCCAAACTTTTAATCATTTTTGATATATCCAAACTTTTGTGCCCTTTGAGGAAAGAATCACCATTCAAGGCAACAAACTCTCATGCAACTAATAAGCAATCTACTTCGAGCAGCATATGCTTTGTAAGTATAGTCTTGCTGGTGTCGGATATTGCGGACTTTAACCGAGTCAGAAAATATTGCCGTGTAACATCTGTTCCGTAGGCCGAAGTCAAATTATGGATAACCTCAGGATGACAACCTCCCAGTCGATCATATCCATTATCTCGAGGCAACTATCCACAAGGACTACCCAATAGAGCTTGGATGTCTCCTAGGAGGGATGATTGGCTTGCCTGAAGAAGCTCGGCATCTCTCCCGAGCACCTAGCTTGGACAATTTTGTACTTGAACAGTTCTATTTTTGAACAATTCTATACTTGAATAATTCTGTACTTGAACAATTTTCTATAATGAATGAATTCTCTTTCTGGACCTCATTTGTAATGTACTTACTATTTAAAAACTTTCACTTTTGTATATTGTCCAAGTATACCTGGACAAGATTCACAGGACAGAGTTAGAAACTCGCATAAAGTTCAACTAACTTTTCCTTGAATTTTTTTTACTAAGTGTACTTAGGCAATCCTCGAGCTGTATAGCTCAGAACCCACATTGAGTTCGGTTAACTCTTTCCTAAAAAATATTTTTTCTAAGTATACTTGGGAAAGATTCACAGGGCAGAGTTCGGAACTCGCATAGAGTTCGGTTAACTCTTCCTTTGAATTTTTTGCTAAGTGTGCTTAGGCAATCCTCGAGGGATAGAGCTCGGAACTTGCATTGAGTTTGACTAACTTTTCTCTAAAATTTTTGCTAAGTATACTTAAACAATATTCATAGGACAGAGTTCGGGACTCACATAGAGTTCAGCTAAGTCTTCCTTAAAATTCTTGGTAGGTATACTTAGGCAAAACCAAGGGCCAGAGCTCGAAACTCGCATTGAGTTCGGCTAACTCTTTCCCCTAAAATTTTTTGCTAAGTATACTTTGGAAATATTCATAGGACAAAGTTCGGAACTCACATAGAGTTTGGTAACTCTTCCTTGAAATTCTTGCTAGATATATTTAGGCCAACCTCGAGGGACGGAGCTTAGAACTCGCATTGAGTTCAGCTAAATCTTCCCTAATGTTGTAGCTACTCGACCAAGTTGCAAAGATAGAATCTTTTTCATACTTGGCACAGTTCGTTCAGACAAGTTTGGTCATGCTTTAGCGAGAATATGCTGTTTTTGGCATGCTTATAATGCATAGTGCTTTTTTTTAACCTTGTCTTGTAATGCTCAAGCCAAATGTTTTGGCGGTTCTACTGTCTTGCTCGTATTTTTTTAAGACATCTTAAACTCGTGCTTAAGCAAATGTGGAGTTCTTTCCCATCATGAATTATTTTTGAAAAAGAGTACATCAAAAGTTTCAAAACGAGTGATTTCTTATAAATTTAAGAAAAATATTTAATTTTGATTGTAAAAAAAAATAAATCTTTAAGTAAAAGCTTTTTTACAAGTGTATTTGATATAAACGGTAGCTCGGTTAGGAAAATTATATTTTACTAGTAGTACTTTATCAGATTGTTCGAATACCGAGATCTTGGAGTTTATTTTCCCTTGTTGGCGAGCTTAATTATCTTGTAGGGTCTTTCCTAATTTGTCCAAGCTTCTCGTCCACTGGGTCCTTGGTGTTTTCAACAACTTTCCTAAAAAATGAGATCTCTAATAGAAAATTATCTGCATTGGACCTTCTGGTTATATGTCTTGGCTAACTACTTCTGAAAGTCTGCCATTCATATCAATGCATTTTCTCTTTGTTTGTCAGCAAGGTTGAGATCCCGAGCTAATTCTTGTTCATTGTGACTAATGTCGTATGCCTCAGTCTGTATTGTGCGCAGACTGACCTATAGTGGGATTACAATTTTGAATCCAAAAGCCGCTCTATAAGGCATTTCATTCGTTAATTTCTGGTTATATGTCTTCGCGCAGCACATATACTCAACCCATTTGTCTTTGGATTTTTCAAGCCTCTTTTTGAATCTTGTTCATAATTATTTTGTTGGTGGCATTTGCTTGCCCGTTGCACTATGGGTAGTTCGGTGTTGAGTTGTAGAACTCGATCTTCAATTGCCCTAACAAGTCTTTAACTTTTTTTTTTCCACAAACTGAGTTCTGTTGTCTAATACAAATGCCCTTACTATGCCGAATCTAGACAAAATATTTTTATGGATGAATTTAATTACATCCATCTCCCTAATTTGGGCTAGTGGTTCGGCCTCTACCCATTTTGTGAAGTAGTCCATCGCTGCCAATAAAAAATTCTTGTTTCTCGAAGCTTGAGACAAGACCGTCACGATGTCCATTCCCCATTGGGAGAAGGGCGATGGACTGGTGAGAGGGGTCAAGTCCCTTGTTGGATGATGAATTAGAGAGAGAAGAGCTGGCATTTGGTACGCTCGTGGACATACAGTTAGGCGTCTTTTTGCATGTATGACCACCAGTATCCTTGAGTCAGGGCTCGGTGAGCTAATGATCTTCCCCCTGAGTGCAGTTCGAAAATGCCTTCGTGAATTTTGAAAAGTACATCTTTGACTTGGTTGGGGTGGACGCTTAGTAGGTAGGGTTTCAAACAAGATCTTTTATACAAGTCCCTGGTGGGGAAAATCCAGAACTGTGCTGCCTTTATCTGGAGTTTGTGTGCCTCTTTCTTGTCTTCTAGAAGCTTGTCATGTTGCATAAAATTCATAATTGGATCCATTCAGCTTGGCCCCAACTCAGTGTTGACTAGGATGGAATCCTGAGATATTTTGTGACTCGGGCCCAAGATCAAATCAATCGCGATGGTCCAATCTATATCTCTTTCAAAAACTGATGCCAAGCCTACTAGTGCGTCTGTGTGTGAATTTAAGTCCCTCCCCACTTGTTCGATTTTTACTATTTTGAATCCAATAAGGAGGTTCTTTGCCACATCCAAATATTTAGCCATCTTGGCCCTCCGAACTTCAAATTTTCTTGTAACTTGGTTGACCACTAGTTTTGAGTCATTGAATATATGGAGCTTAGGGACCTTTAGTTTGTTGGCAGACCAAAGTCCCGCAATGAAGACTTCGTATTCAGCTTCGTTGTTTGTTGCAAGGAAACTTAGCCTGAGACAGTGTTCAAAAATTGTTCATTTTAGGCTTTTTAAGACTACTCCTGCCCTGCTTCTAGGCTGTTTCTTGCTCCATCAACAAACATCTTCCATGCTAAGCTGAGATTGATCTAAGGTGGTGATTGGACTGCATAATTATAGTCCAAGTGCCGTTAAATCAACTTAAATTAGTTTTAAATGAATTTAATTATATATTTTTATCATGTTTTATACTTAAAGTCGTGTCTGAGTTCATTACAGGTAAACGTTGATAAAAAAGGAAAGAATTGGAGCTATAAAAGTGATGCGAAGCGCGGGCATGCTTATCGAGAATCGTTGTCGGGAATTGAAAAAGTTTTCATATGAAACTCAAAATGGAATGAAAGATGCGCCGTTGCAAAGATATCGCAGAATTGTACAAGTTCACGTCTAACGAGTATTGTGAGATATGGACTCCAAGGGTTGCAAAATGGACCAAGAAGAAGAAGGAGAAAAATTCAAAGAGGCAAAGATTACAATGAGCGTTCGAACGCCCAAGACCAGGAGGAAATCATCGTTCGAACGCTTAGTGAGGAAGGAAATGAGCGTTCGAACGATACGAAGGAAAATGGAAAGGAGGATTTGAACGTCTCTGTGCACTGTTCCAACACATAGAGGATAGAAAAGTTGAATTTTTTCTTAGGGTTCGAACTCTCTATGCAGCGTTCCAATGCACAAAAGACTGAGAATCTGCCACAGGCTTTAGCGTTTGAACACTAAAAAAATAGGCATCAACCAGCATTTGAACGCAAAGAAGAAAAATCTAGAAATTGCTTTTGGTGTTCGAATGTTAAAAGCATAAAGGAATTAGTGTTCCAACGCTAAGAAGAAAACTGGGCAATAATCCTAATCCCGCTAGAACTCGAATTGTGTAGCCTATATATACTTCCTTATAGTTTTATGAACGGGAGACATTACTTTTTAAGATTTTTATAGCCTCTTAACTTAGTTTTTCATAGTTTTCAATAGTTTTGTAATTTATTATATTAAATTTAATGTTTATTCAATTTGATTTATGATTTTATTCAATTACGCATGTTGTTCTATAATTTTTTTATCGTTAATTTATGTTCTTTAGTTTTTAATTATTCATATCAGTACTTGTATTTTAGAATATTTTTTATATTTAATAATTTATTTTTCATAGCCATGTGTGGCTAATTTTTTCAACTCGGAATCGATTGTGAAGATCGATTGGGGATCGAAGATGAACAATGGAGTAAATTTTGATTTCACCGTTAGATCTTTCTGATTTATATTCTTCTTCTTTCTCATTCTAAATACCTTCGACAACTTGGGCGTCCTATTATGTTCGGTAACGCATATGCATGAATTACTAACTCAGTATATACGCTGTCTTATAACATTTATGCATGAGTTGGGTTCAGTATATGTGCTGCGTGAATTGATGATGCCCGACCATGATTAAAATAATCATATTTATTTTAGAAGTTGAAGATTATAAGAACAAGTATTTTTAAAATCTAAATCTTTCGAATTCGATACTCACGACGTAGTCGAAGAATTTGAGTTATATGAAGCCTTCATTGGAATTCCGAGAAACTCGATTAGTTGGATCAATTGATACTGAGTCGTTTTTAATATTAAATTTTAAATCAGTTTTTAATTGCTTTTGTAATTTACTTTAAATCAATCAAATACCAAAATACATAATTTTTATTTTTTCTTTTTAAAGCATAAGTTAGAATTGAGTTAGGATTGAATTGTAATATTTTTAGTATTTTGCGTTCACCTTGGCACTGCTCCTCGTGAGATCGATACTCATACTTCGAGTTTATTACTACTTCGTGACCTGTACACTTGCGGTAAGGAATTCACTTCTAGGAGCAAAGACAGGTGGTTCTAAAATAACTTGTGGAACCTTAGAGGTCTCACCATCAACGATTGTTTCTGCATTTTGGGGTGGTTCTCTAATATCCTCGTGATCCCCGGGTACTGATTGAATTCCAATGAATCTTGCCTATGAGATCTC
Organism: Actinidia arguta var. hypoleuca; assembly: GCA_030159115.1. NCBI lineage: Eukaryota > Viridiplantae > Streptophyta > Magnoliopsida > Ericales > Actinidiaceae > Actinidia > Actinidia arguta. The sequence goes on from BRYE01000024.1 coordinate 4,811,355, forward strand.
CTTCCCTCTGTGTGCAGATGCAAGGCAACCTTGCACTGGATTTACAGCTCGGGGCGAGAACTCAGCCACAAAATCGGACAAGACTTATCTTTTATTACTGCCCTTGGTAGAAATTTTATGTCTTATTGTCCGAGCTCGACGACCCATTTGGAGAGTCATCCAGATAGATCTGCTTTCGATAAAATATTTTTGAGCAAAAAAATTATATATACAGTAATGAGGTGTGCTTGAAAGTAATGCATGAGTTTCCACGAGGTTAAAACTAGGGCCAGAGCGAGCTTCTCTAGTGGCAAATGCGTTGTTTGGAAATCCGTAAAAATCTTTCTAACAAAGTAGATCGAGCGTTGTTCTCCATCTACCTCTATTAGAAGTACCGAGCTAGCGGCATGTTTAAAGACAACGAGGTAGACATAGAGCAACCCTTCTTCACCCGTAGTGGAAAGAAATGGTGATTTAGTTAAATATTTTTTGAACTGTTGGAGTGCGAGCTCGCACTCTTTATTCCATAAAAACTTTGAATTTTTGTAAAGGAGTTAAAAAAATGAACGACATTTATTAGAGGACTTACTGAAGAATCGGTTAAGTGTTGTTGCCATTTTGGTCAGTTTTTAAACCTTTTTTGCAATCCTTGTGCTAGCGATGTTGTTGATCGCTATGATTTATTCTGGATTTACCTCGATCCCTCGTCTTGTCACCAAGTGCCCCAAGAATTTTCTCGAGCTCACCCAGAAAGTGCACTTGACTGCATTCAATCTCAACTTGTGTCTTCTCAGTATTGCATCCATGATTTTACCCATGATTGACTCAAATATTTTTGTGATCATCCTCTGATATGTAGTTCCAATGTTTTTTAGCCTGAAGGGCATAACCTTGTAGCAAAACAAGCCTCGAGGGTGATGAATCTAGTTTTCTCTTAGTCAGGCTCATGCATTGCTATTTTGTGGTAACCTTGATATGTATCCAAGAAGCTTATTCGGGCATGACTCAAAGTAGAGTCCACTAATTGATCAATCTTTGGTAAAGGAAAATAGTCTTTTGGATAAGCCCGATCAAGGCTTGTAAAATCGACTCATACTCTCCACTTGCCAATCTTTTTCTTTACCACGACTGTGTTTGACAACCAACTCGGGTAAAGAACTTTCGTTTTACATTTGCCTCTTTTAACATTTTCACTTTTTCAATCACAACATCCATATCCTCAGTTATGATCTTCTTCATCATTGTTTCACCGATCAGGCATCAGGGATGAAATTTAGTTCATTATTGATGAAATTGTGGTCTATCCCAGGCATCTTGTAAGGTGTTCATGCGAAGAGCTCGATATTTGCTGTAAAAAACTAGATGAGCTCGGTTCTCTCTTGTTCCTCCAAGTTTGCACTAGTGAGACAAAAATAATCCGAGCTTGGCTCATCCAATTCATAGCATATCAGGTCTTCTACGACCTTAGCCTCGGGATTCTTTCTGACATTCTCCAAAATCTCACACTCTTCCTCGATCAATAACACCTCTTTCATGGCCCCCTTAGTGGAGATTGTAGTGAGGTAGCATTGTTGGACTACCACCTGATCTCCATAAAAGGTCTGCTCACCTCGGGAGGTGGCGAATTTGATGACTTGGTACAATGTGAAAGCTACTCCCTTCATCCTATGCAACCAATCTCGACCAATGATTGCATTATATGGGGAGGGAATATCAACGACAATGAACTCTATTACCAGCTCTTAGGAACCAACTCAGATTTTAAGAGTTATAGTTCTTAAATGCCAGTGAGACTGAGTAATAAAATCGACAAAAGGGGCTCAGGCGGGTTTTAGGTTTGATTTTGACAATTTAAGTTGTTTAAAGAGGTCATATTACATCACCTCGACATAACTTTCTATGTCCACCAGGGTCCTCTTCATGTCGTAATTGTTGATCTTGAGCTAAATGATCAGGGGATCAACATGAGGGTGCTGGACCCTCTTTAGGTCGGCTTTGGTAAACGTGATGCTTCCTGATTCAGACATTGTCTACCTCAGCTTCTTAGCCATTGATTGAACCGAGAGAACTTCGTTCATTTGTCTGATAGATTAGGGTGATTTGAGCCCCTTATCATGTGAATAGTCCCTAGGGGAAGGTCTTCTTCTTGGGTGTCATTTGTTTCTTTGTAGCTCAAGTCAAACCTGGGATTTGGTTGTCCTCGACGTCCTCTGCTTTTGTCTTTTCCTAGTCCATGAACTCATTCAAGTGTCCATCCCGGACGAGCTGGGCAAGGAAAGTCTTCAAAGCTTGGCAACTCTAAGTTTTGTGTCCTTTCTCCTCATGATGGAAACACTTTCACAGTTGATTGTGCCTTTTAAGGTCCTCTCCCAAGGGACCGAACCTCTTGAAATATGGCTTATCTTGAATTCAGTCAAGGAGCTTGTAAATCAATTACTTAAAACCACATTGATCCTCTACCTTGCCCAACTCTTGTGATCAATTGAGTTTTTCTTTTGTTTTTTGAATTGCCCTTCTCCTTAGGGAGTCGTAGCTGTATTTTGTTCTGCTTGATAGACATCATCCTTTAGCCGAGCGAACATTTCAACTCAGGACATGAGGTCCCAAAGATCGGTTGGAGGGCTGAGTTTCAAGACTCCCCAAAGTCTTTTGCCAAGAGTTAGCCCGAGTTTGTAATTTGTCTCCCAATAATGCTTGTTGTAGGTGTGGAGCGATTCATTCCTGCATTTCCTGAGTGCCAGGAGAGAGCCAACGCTTTTTGGCACTTTTGTGTTTATAACGAATCGAGCTATGAATGACTCGATGAGCTGGTGAAAGCTCTCAATTGATCCTGCGTTTAGTCAGTCGAACCAATTTAACCCGAGATCTCCTAGGCTAAATGGGAACATTTGGTACATTAGTGCATCCAAGTGATTCCAAAGAGCCATCATCTGTTTGACAAGGCTGATGTGTGATCTTGGATCTGACTTTCCATCGTACAACGTGAATCTTGGTAGAGTGAATTTTTATGGTGGGTCCATTCCCTTTATGTCTCGGGAGAATAGAGTCTGATACCTCGGGATTGGTTCCCTTGGCCCAGGCCTGGTCGTGAGAACCACTAACCCTACCGGGATGATGACTTTACCTGATGTCGCTATAGTTTGATTGTTGAGTTTACCACATAGATCACCTTCTCAATTTTGTTTGACATTGAGGGGTCGTGTGAATATCCACACTAGAGGGAGCTCGGCTAGGCAATACCCTTCGCTTGCTCAATGCCACAGATTTAATATCGCTTTTGTTATTCAGGCTAACGTGCGATCTACGTTGCCTCTTGTTTTGGGCTTTTTGAGTTGGGGGGTTTGTCCCTTTGGTCCTACCCTCGGATGAACTTTTTTCTACTGCTTAGGCCGGCTTCATCAACCTGTTATCAACCAGGATTTGTGACATATCAGCCAACTAGGTTTGTAGGCGTTTATGTCCTAGTTGTCTCTCCCTCAGGGAGTAACCAACCTGGTTTCTTCATAGAGGCCACCCTATAGGCATCAACCAGTAGTTTAACCCCTTTGTCTTCAAGAGTTCTGGGAGCATGAGAGTGCTCCCTATGGGTTTCTTGACTAACGGGACAATTGCTGCTTTGTGATGCCATCAGAACTAACCTTGCAAATGTCTTGTGAGTTTAAGAAATGAGAGAAATAAAATCGAGGATAGACACCTGTGGTGGTCCTACAGTTGTGCGGGTGACTGCTGGTGACCACCAGTCGGCAAGGGCCTAGCTGTGACACATAAATAGTGAGAACGACCACGAAAGTTATTTCAAGAAACAGTTCTCCAACAATCAAGTTAGATGATCGAAAAATGTATGGAGAGAGAGAGAGAGAGAGTATGTCCCTGGACCAAAATTTGTGTACCTTTTAGAGAGATAAATGCTGAATTTATTGATACAACTCGGCGCGTGACTTGACACACTAATTGTCTTATCACTAGACAAATTGCAACTCGGCGCGTGCCGACCGCTGTGTCAGTGAGCAGGCGGCGGTCGGCTGACATAACCATGCTTCTAGGGCCTGGCTAGTAGCCTGTCTTCATGCTGCCAATGTCTCCATCTGAGCGTAAGGGCTGTCAGAAGAAACTTTGACATACAAGTCACCTTTTATCCCCTGACATCCATAGGGATTGTTGTCGGCCATTGCCCCTCATCCAAGCTCTAGCACGGTTATTCGTCATAACTTGCTAAATAGCGACAGCTCAGATGTAACGATGGCCTTAGTTCGGACAGTGCCTGTGTTCAGTAGTGTTTGCACCGAGCTCCGGTGCAAAGGACCACCGAGGTTACTTCATAACAATAGCTCGGCGAAAGTCCCTGCTCTAGTAATGCCAGATTATGTCATTGTATATTTTTCCTTTTTACAATACTCATAATTTTACCCGGAAAGCAATGTTCATAATTATTGTAGATTTAAAACTAGCTCGTGTCGAGTTTTAATACGGACAATATATTTTGGATAATCACTGCAAGGCTTTGGATAATCATATTAACTTCGTAATCTCTTTCTAGACTCATCTCTAACTAGGTAGTTTTGGGGGGAGAAATTAATGACGAAATGTTTTTAGTTCTTTAATTTTAGTCTCCAATGCTCTATCACTACTTAATTCTTGAACAATAAAACAAATCATTAAAATCAAATTATAAAAACAAGGTCTAGTTCTTCACATATCACCCTTTTTTTTGCTGATTTGATTTGGGTATGTTAATTATAGGGTTGACAAAATTGAAGATGACTTCATGCAACAGAGCCAAAATTAATAGGCTCACTTATACACACATGCATGCTCAAGTCAAATGAATCTACTCAATTTTTTAGCCATTTTTGAGCTAGCATGGTCGGTTACGGTTTTGATGGCCTTTTTTTTTTTTTTTTTTCCTGTTTATTTCATTTTTTATGTCAATTTATATTGGTTGATGCCTCATTTGGGATAAATTTATTTTTTCCCCCTTATTCCATAAATGAGCTGACAAACTCTCCTGAAAATGTGATTTTGATTAATGTAGTTAGAAGTTGCATAATTCATAAGGGACTTAAATGGCATGGGTTGACAATCTCATATAACAAATGTCCTAGATTAGAGTAATTGTTTGTATTTCTTTTGTTGGATAAATATAAATTTAATAATGTTACGATTATTATATTTGTGCATCACGTTTAGGACCGTTTGGCATATCTAAAAAATCTTAATTTTATATTTTTTGTTAAAATATGAAAAATGAGATAAAAAAAATAATTTTTCTTATTTGGGATAGTTAAAAAATATCAGTCTTTTATCCATGAATTGGTAAAAATCACTAATGCCCCTAGGTTTACTAGAAAATCTATGCCAAACGAGCCCTGAAACCCTAGGCTAGAAAATCATCCCGCCAATAAAAAAAACTAAGGCAAACAGGCCAAGAAAAATCTAAATTTTTTTAACTAAAAAATCTAGACCAAACTAGGTCTTAATTAGTTACCCATCTTATCGATAGCCTTCCTACATGACACTGATCACCTCACTTTACATATAATTTGAGTCGTTACATATGAGATGGTATTTCAATCTGGTGCCCCATGCATCATACTACTTTTATATTAAATTTTACTCTTATACAGTTTAAGCTTTTATGTTTTTTCGTGTTCAACAACTCACGTGCTATCAACTCAGAAAGTAGCTTATGTATTAAGATCTAAGTTGAATACTATTTAACTCGTTTATATATGATGAGAGCTTAGCGTGTTGACAATATAAATACTAAAATTATATATCTCTAACAATGTAAATTATATTAATCTTGATGGATCACAACATTTTTTTTTAGTTTTACTTCTTACCCATCACTCCATAGAAAATATTGGCAACATATATTTATTTATTCATCACTCCTTCCTCTTATTTCCTCTTAACTACTTCAATATTCATGTATTGACCTACTCTTCTGGGTACAGTATAAATTAATATATGTAGATATATACACATACATATACTAGCGGGAATACATACACGATGCCAAATATTGTGAATGCGAATGCATAGCGATCATAGAAGAGCTTTTACTTTTATTCTTTGGGATCAAGATTCAAAAGTCTTGGAGTTTTTCTGAAAAACTGAATTTGGTCAAGGCATTTTGGGCAAAAAAAATGTGTTCGGGCTTCAAAACTCTCAATTATGTAAGCATGTTGTGTACTTTTTATCTCTTTAGAATCTTGCCTTTTTAAGCTTATGGATTTGATGGTAATACGCGTGCAATTGAAGATACACAAAACTAATGATTTGGTAAATTTAACTAGCAATGCAAATATTGCATGTCCATGGTTACTATAATTTTTTGGATTTCTTTTTTTTTTTCTGCATTCATTTTATATTTATTTTTATGTCTAATAAAAATAATTATTTATTTTTAAATAAAAACTACATAATATCGTGCATAGTGCGAGTTACTGTTAGTTTTAGAACACAAAAGGGACCGTCCAAATGTAAGGGCTATTCCGCGAACTTGATATTTAAAATTTGGAAGAATTAAAAATAAAAAATAAACTGAAACTAGGGTTTGGCCATGGAAAGAAATTAAACTCTACAATTTTAATTGTAAAACATCAAATCTTATAATTTAATTCAGAAAAAATTTAAACTATTTGTTAATCTCCGTCTACCTAGGACTAACAAAGCAAACTAGTTCCCAGTGTAGTGTTACCCCCTTTAAAAGTTCTAATCAAACCAATTAAGAAGACAGATTAAAGAGTGTAGATTTTGTATTTATTTGTAGAGATTAATTTTTACGCCATTTTGAATTAGAATGGTTCGATTAGGGCTTTATAAAGGAGAAAACCCAATCAAATGTGATTTTAGTGCATTTTGGACAAAACCAGTTGGTTCCGTTGATCCAAGGTGAATGGAGACTAATGAATAGTTTAAATTGCGACCGAATTAAAACTATATAATTTAATTTGTTACAATTAAAATTATAGAATTTAACTTGTTCACATGGTTAAACTCTAGAATTTTTTACATAATTCTTCCTTAAAACAACCACATCACCAAGTCTTCTAGTTGATGTGGTAGAAAACTGAAGCGAGCAATCAATAGTCAGAATTGTTCTTAATCTCAACACTTGACCTCGGCAGCAACTCGGATAACCTGCATAGATGAACAAACGTAATTGGTCGGGGCAAGGCCGCTCAAAATCCCTCTGGCATACGAATCAAACCAAGGCGAAGATAAGTTAGGCAACAAGAAAGTAGAGCTATCAGAGTATACAAGGGTTTCAGTCATACCTTATTAGAAGGGGGGCAGAGGCATTTATATAGGTGTAGAATGAAGAGTCGTGTGAGAATATCACGACGCGATTCTCGAAAGGATAAGTATGGAAGGATATTCTACGGATATCGAAGATAAAATTGGAAGTTTCCATTTGGAGAGTAATCTGCAATTATGGGCGACGTAGTTAAGAAAGAGTCTTATGGAGGCAAGCCCCTTATAAAAGTGGAGTCCTTATGGAAACTATCTTCAATCAGGTAATCAACCTCGCCTGCTAGCGATATGGCAATCAAACTACATGTTCACAGATGGTGAGGAGGTGAGCAACTAGTGGAGACATGATTGGGGCGACCAGAACAGACATTGTCAATTTGGTCCTTTTGTCAAGGTTTCTAGCTTAGATTTTCAGTAGGTGGAGGTTTTACCCCACATTAGTAGCCCCCTACTTGAGATGCCGAGGTGAAACACTTGGGATCTTCGAGTAGCAAGTCAAGCAGATCAGTTCTGATGATGTAAGCATGTAATGATCGTGCACCTTTACAATTGGACACATGGATGAGATCATTAAATGGGCGGAATGACGTTTTGACATGTTTTGGCGGGAATGGTGGTAAACTCTAGCAGGAGTGGCAGTTTTCGTCCTTGAAACTTGAAGTGTCACATGATCTTGGCCGTTGATGCAAATAGATCTCAGCCCTTGGTGCTTTTTATAAAAAGGGGCTCCACCACTCATTTGTAATCTTTTTCTTTTGTAACCAAATTTTTGACCTTGCTCTAACGTGCACCTCGCCCTCATTTGCTCGCCACCTCCTTTGCCTCAGTCTTCCAGTAAGGACTAACTGTTAATCTTCACCCTTACTTTTAATTTTTAGTGCATGTTCACTAGAGCCAAAGTAGGAGACTTAGAAAACTTAGAGGATTCCTTGCCTTTTTGGATATTTGAACATTTAAAAGAGAGATCATTCAAGACTGACGAGGAAAATTAACTCCCTATCTCACATAGGGAAGACCCTCTTGAGGAATCTTCCCTTTGGGATGATTTTTTTGACCACAGGGAAGATCCCGAGATGGTCGTCTATTCTTCCCTTAAAAAAGAACACAATGTTATGGCTCAGGAAGACTTAGATCATTTGAGGGAAACATATTCTTTCCCAGTTGGGTTCCAAGCCAGGATCCCTGAAAAGGGTGAGACCATACTGTCTACTCGCTCGGGCAAAGTAGCTTTTTACAAAGCTATTTTCCCTGCCGGTCTTAGGTTTCTAATTCACCCCACCAATCAGGAGAATTTTGAACTTTTACAACATTTGTCCAGCCCAACTCTTCCCTAACGCGTGACGACGTGTCATTTGCATATTGGTGATATGGCGATTTTATAGGCACCACCTTTCCCTTAATGAGTTTAGGTGCCTTTACACCTTATTCAAAAGTTTGAAGCTAGACTCAGGTGGCTCTATTTTAAGGTGAGGCCAAGGTAGGAATCTGATCAAGAGGTCCCCCAACAATGTCAAGGGATGGAAGAAGAGATTCTTCTTCGTTTCTGGAGACGACTAGGAATTTTGTCCGAGTATAATCTAGGATGAAGGAGTTCAATGGGTTCCGAGGTCATTGGGTACCCCAGGTCTTTTATGCTTCCATACTTTCACCATTTTATTCTAAAAAACGACAGCTCATCCCTTTCTAACAAGTGTTCTTCATTTTTCTAGGCAAACGTTGCAACAAGCTACCAATTTTGACCGATGTCGAGAAAAATAGTACAAAGAAGGTTTTCAAGAAGTTGGGGCCGGGAGGATACTTCATTCTAGTGGTCCTCAGTTCTAGGGCATCGTTAAAGTGCTTTGCCCTTGACCATGCTGAGATGTCGTCTAGTGGCGAGAATAATGCCAAGGGCAAGTCTGTAGGTACAACTGCCTCTGCGGGCAATAAGGGTGAGTCCCGCCATACCCAATATGAACATCCCCAGAGTGAAAGCTCCCAAGATGAATCAGTAGAATCTATAGGAACCATCAGGAAGGAAATGAGGAAGATTTTACCTCGCATTCTTAACCTAACCCTACTAAGGTGGTTAGGTGGGAAAGTTCGAGACCTTGTCCTAGGGTTTGAACCAATTACTTCGAGCTAAAGCTCAGGCTCTAAATCGGAGTCCTGGTCAGACCTAGGGTAACCCCCCGACCTTAGATGAGATGGTACAATCTCTTTCTTTTCCTAAGTATTTTATCTTATTTTTGTATTTGATGTCAGTTTTTACTTTGTAACTATGTCGAAGAGGATCAGCTTGACGAAGCTTGCCAAGAAGGTAGAGGAAAAGAAGGCTACCACCTCGTCAACCAAGGGTGTGGTGATTCGAGAAAAGCAACCTCGGGATGAGGCTCCCGACTTCTTGCCCAATAAAAAGGGAAAAACTGACGATTCAAAGGGGAAAGAGACCATGCCGCTGCCCGAGGCTAAGAAAAAGTCCAATAGAGGGGTGAGTAGAGGGACCATTTAGCCAATAGCTCCTTAGGAGGTCACCTCATCTAGGCTTGGCGATGTGTTAGGGCCCAGAGCTGATGTGCTGGCAAGTGCCTTTATGGAGAAAAAGATTCTAGTCGGGGTGATCCTTCCCGCCGACAAGGAGAATGTGGAAAAACTTTCCTTGGATCAGGTGTTCACCAAGTTCCTTTACATCCTCGGCCATGTATCTTGTTCACTTTCATCCTCGGCTTTAGTTTTTATACTTCTGTTGATTCAAGGAGCTCAATAGCTAGGGGTCGTGCTAGGGTCTTCCCTTGCTGTTTGAAGTAGGGACATAGGGAATAACGCTAGCTTCCAGTTTGCCCCAGCAGAATCAGTCGAGATGGAGATGGTCCAAGCTTAGAACTAGACCAGCGAGCTAGGAAGACTTCTGGTTGAGTTTAGCGAGCAGGATAAGAAGGTGGCTAAAAAGCTCAAGGAAAAGTCTGAGGCTATGGTGAGGTTGGAGGTGGAGGTGGCCGATCTGAAGAAAAATGAAGCCCTCGCCCAGAGGAATATCATTGAAGAGTTCAAATCCTTAGAAGAATATTAGTGTGAAGTAGAAAACGCTACTTCAAAATTTTTTGGCGAATGTTTTGACTTTTGCGAGAGGCAACTGGCTCACCATCATCCCAATCTCGACACCGACCTTGACGGCATGGATATGGATCGCGATTTTCTTGAGAGGGAAGATGAGGCCGAGGAGAAGGAAGAATACAAGGACAAGGGGGAGGAGTAGGATAAGGGCAAGAAAAAGGGAGATACTAGCCCCCTTTATCCTTAAGCATTTGTGAAATTCTTATAAAATATTTCCTTCTTTGTAGTGGCGATATGTAATCCTCTCTTCGTAATGAATGAAAATATTTTTCTATGTTCGTATTTGATTCGCATGATGATATCATTGAGAGGCAGAATCAACTTAAACTTCGTTTGAACTGAAAAAACAAATTTGGCGAACTTAAAGAACGTAGGTGAACATTATCCACCGACGACATAAGAAATGATCTATTTAAAAATGCAAGCATTAATCCGAATTGTGGCAACCAATGTTTTAATAATCTAGCGAGGTCAAATTGGAGCATGTTAATCAATCCTTTGTTAAATAAACTAGTTGGTGAGTTGAATGCATTGGTGAAATCTCGAGAATCTCTTAACCTTGGTATATTAGCTTGGCGATAAGTAACTTCGACAATTTTTCAAACTTAATTATGGCAATATAAATAATCAAACTATTCTCTTTATGGTGATCAAGAAACCTTGTTATTTATTAATGATGGGCTATCCTGATATTGGTGATAATGGAGCTGGAGATCAAGATGCCTTATCATATTTTAATGAATGGGCGATCTTGATATTGGCGACATTCAAACTGGCGATCAAGATGCCTTGTCATTTTTTAATGAATAAGCAATTTTGATATTGGCGACATTCAAACTGGAGATCAAGACACCTTGTCATTTTTTAATGAATAGGTGATCTTGTTATTGACGATATTCAAACTGGCGATCAAGATGCCTTGTCATTTTTTAATGAATGGGCGATCTTGATATTGGAAATATAACTCACTTGGCGAATAATGGAAGTAAAATCGAACTGGAGAAATTTTATTACTCATGGAGATTTGGCTATCATGACAAGGTGTTTGGCGATTAAAATCATACACATGGAGATTTTGGTTATCTCAAGATTGGCGATATCACATTGCACAAGTGATCTTCTTTTCATGGCGACCAGTAGATTTACTGGTAATACATCTTCAAGTGATCGGCGTTCCATGGGTGAGGCAGTGCCTTTCCACTCATGTTTTCTAGCCAATATGTTCCCGGCTAAGATACTTTGACAACTTTGTTGGGACTTTCCTAGGTAAGATCAAGCTTTCTGGCATTCAGCTCTTTTGTAGACAAAGTGACCTTTCTTAAGACTAAGTCACCGACAAGAATGATCTATGCTTCACTCTTTGGTTACAGTATCTGATAACTTGGTGATTGTATGCTACTTGGCATACTTCAGTTCACTTCCTTTTGTCATCAAAGAGATTAAGGTTAAACCTCAGCTCGACTTCGTTGTTTTTCTTGTCGAAATTTGAGGTCCTGAAGTTTGGCATTTCTATTTCCACCGATATAACAGATTATATTCCATATACCATAGAAAATGGTGTCTCGCCCATAGGGATTCTACTCGTTGTATGGTATGATTAGAGTATGCTCGGTAGATCTTCCACCGTTCTTTAATTGACTTTTCTAACTTCGCTTTTAGATTCCTTAGGATTGTTCGGTTGGTGACTTCTACTTGACCATTCGCTTGAGGATGATCAGGCGAGGAGAAATGGTGGAAGATGACAAGGTCCGAGTAGAACTGCTTGAATCCATCATTATCGAACTGCTTGGCGTTGTCTGAGATGATGACCTTGGAAATTCCAAACTGACAGACGATGTTCTTCCAAATGAAATTTCTGTTGTTCCTCTCTGTGATTTTGGCAAGAGGCTCTGTCTCTATCCACTTTGTGAAGTAATCTATGGCGACGATCAAGAACTTCCTTTGCAATGGAACTTGGGGCAGAGGTCCAAGTATATCTATTTCCCACTAAGTAAATGGCCATGGGCTGGTCAATGGCACCATCTCGGTGTAAGGGAGATGACTTACTAGAGCAAACCTCTAGCACTTGTCACATATCCTTGTGTATGTCGCCGTGTCTCATTCCATTTGAAACCAGAAGTATCATTAGCGAACTACCTTCCTGACCAGTGACCTTGCCACTGAGTGATTTTTGTAGATACTTTCATGAATTTTTCTCAACACATAATTTGCTTCCTCTAGTCGGAGACATATTAAGAGTGGCCTTAAAAAAGATCTCTTGTATAAGATTCCATGGAGAAGGCATAATTTGGCAGCTCGGTACTGAACCTGGCAAGCTTAGAGCTTATCTGACAGTAATATTCCATCCCAGAGATATGCAATGATATTGTCCATCCATGTTGGACCTACTTCTGTTTGATTGACGAATTTGGCGATCTCAATACTTGAGTTTTACAATAATTTAAGAGGTACACTCCTGTTTAAGATGAAATCAAAGGCTAAGGCAATGTTGGTGAGGGCATCAGCCTTCTTATTCTCTTCTTTGGGAATCTGAAGAATTTCGAAGTCTTTGATCTTTGGTAATATGACTTTCACCTTGTCCAGGTAGGCTACCATTCAAAGATCTTTGGCGAGATAATCTCCTTAGACTTGATTCACCACAAGATGAGAATCGCTGAAAGTTTCCAAGGATTCTACCCCTAATTTTGTTGTAACTCTAAGTCCGGCAAGGAGAGCTTCATATTCAACTTCGTTATTGGTGGCTTTGAACCCAATACAAATAGCGTACTTCATATGCTCGCCTGATGGAGTTTGGAGAACTAATCTCGCACCACAGCCATGTTGATTGGATGATCATTCGACAAATAGTTTTCATCTGGCGAGATCATCTTCTTATTCCTGCATTTTTGGAGTTTCCATCCTTAGAGGAGTTATTTTTTGTTCTGGAGCGACATCATGCGTGAACTCAGCTACGAAGTCAGCCAAAGCTTGGGGTTTGATCTCCATCCTTGATCTGTAGTTGATGTGAAACTCACTCAACTCAATGGACCACTTGAAGGGTCTCCCTGAGGTGTCAGGTCATTATAGAATTTGCTTTAAAGGTTGATCAATCAATACAGCAATAGGGTGTGCCTGAAAATAGTGGCAAAGTTTCCTAGCAGAGATCATAATGGCATAGACGAGCTTCTCAATTTTCAGGTATCTTGTCTTAGCTCCCATAAGAACTTTGCTGACATAATATACTAGTTTTTGAATTTTATCCTCTTCTCGAATAAGAACTGCACTCACTACCTTTGGCGAGACGGATAGGTACACAAGGAGCTCTTCACCCATATTAGGAATTATAAGCAATAGTGGCGATCCAAGATACTCCTTCAATTGTTTGAACGTCGCCTCTGGCTAGTCTGTCCACTCAAAAGTTCTATTTTTTCTCAGAATTTTGAAAAATAGCAGGCACTTGTCAGATGATTTTGAGACGAGCTACTCGCCCGGTTAACTACTGCACCTCATGTATGTTCCGGGGCGAGCTCATTGCGAGTAAAGCTTAAATTTGATCAGGGTTTACTTCAATTCTCCATTTTGTCACCAAAAATCCAATGAACTTACTTGAGGAAATGCCAAAGATGCATTTGGAAGGGTTCAGCATCATTTCGTGTTTTCATAGGATGTCAAATGCTTCCTCCAGGTGGGCGATGTGATCAGCAGCATTGAGACTCTTGATGAGCATGTCATCTATGTATACTTCCATTATTTTTCTGATTATCTCCTTGAGCATCTTATTCACCAATATTTGGTATGTTGCCCAAGCATTTTTCAACCCAAAAGGCATGACGTTATAGCAGTACAACCCTTTCTCTATGATAAAAGAAGTTTTCTCTACGTCAGACGAATGCATCTTAATCTGATGATAACTGGATAAGGAATCCATGAAGTTGTGAAGCTCATGCTTGGAGGTTGCATCAACGATCAGGTCAATTTTTGGCAAAGAAAAACTATTTTTTGGGCAGGCTTTGTTGAGATCAATGAAATCAACACACTCTCCATTTTCCACTTTCTTTGGGACAGCGACGACAACGTTGGCGAGCCAATCCAGGTAGTGGTTCTCCCTTATGACATTGGTCTTGATGAGTTTAGCCATTTCTTCTTCTATGACTTTTAAGCATTCAGGGGCAAACTTCCTTCTTTTTTAGCGAACAAAGGGATGGTCAGGATCGGTGAACAGCTTATGAATGGCGACCTAGAGATCTATTCCTGGAACGTTGCCTTGAGACTACGCAAAGACATCGTAGTTTTTCTTTAAAAATCCCACTAGAGCACTCCATAATTCCCCAGTCAGCTCAGTTCTGATCATAACATGGCAATCTGAATAATCGGGGTGTATGGAGATTGGAGCAACTTCTTCAAGAGGCTTGATGTTTTTTGTTTCTTTGAGATCCACTAGGGTAATATGTTTTACCTCATCTCTCAATGCCTCCATCTCAGCGTCGTCAATCTGTAATTGCTATTAGGCACTGGACTTTGAAGAAGATTTAGCCTTCATGGCCGAGATGAAGCACTGCCTAGCAACTTTTTGATCGCCCTTCACCTTGCCTACCCCTATTGAAGTAGAAAATTTCATCATCAGGTAATAAGTTGAGGTAATGACCTTGATTCCTCCTAATGTTGGGCGACCTAGGATTGCATTGTAAGGCGACAAGCAATCTACCACAATAAAATCCTTCCATACAGTGGCCTGGTGGGGCTTTGTCCCCAAGGTCTCCGGTAATTTGATCCATCTGAGAGGTTGTGTTGCATTTTCTCATTATCTGATCAAAGGGTTATAAAAATGATGGAGCTTATCCGTCCAATCTTTATTTTGTCAAAGGCCGAGACAAATAAGATATCTGCAGAACTCCCATTGTCAATCAAGATTCTCTGCATGTTGAAATTGACGATGACAGAAGAGATGACCAAGGCATTATCATGTGGGAGTTGTGTAAACCTCTTAAGTCATCGTTGTTGAAAGTGATAGGTAAGTGAGCTCCAGCTGTAGGCAAGGAGAGATTATAAATATTTTCCTCAGCTTGCCCATTAGCACTCCTGGCATGTCTCTTTTGAGACGAGCTTGAGCATCCTCCTAATTCAAATCCACCATGGATCATTTGTATATCCCCTGTTGTGGGTTTGTTGTCACCATATCTCTTTTTGGTGAGTTATGCTGCGGGCGATTAGCAATATACTTTCTCAAATATCCTCTATTTATTAGGTCGGCTATCTGCTCTTTCAGCTAGAAACAATCCTCAGTATTATGGATGTGGTCTCGATGGAACTCACAATACTTGTTTTTGTTCCTCTTTCGGTGGTCAGTCTTGATTTTTCTAGGTCATTTAATGAACTCTTCATCCTTAATCTCCGTAAGCACCTGGGCAATGGGAGCGTTGAGGGGCGGCAATACTAGGTCAGGTCGGTAAGGCAGAGTGCGAGAACACCTATCGTTGATTCTCTTTCTTGAGTCTTGGTATGACCTCTTACTCTACTTTGTCCTTGTATAGTTAGATCGCCTGATTTTAGGCTCCTTTCTCTTATGGTCGTCTCTTTCTCGCCTCTTTCATTTGGCCTCGACTAACTCCTCTGTGGCAATATACTTATCAGCTTTGCTTTAGAGAGTTGACAAGGTTTCAGGGACGTTCTTGGATAAGGAGTCAAATAATGGGCCTGGGCGAAGTCCCACCATCATGACCATGATTACCACTTTATCACTAGGGTCCTCTACCTCCAATACTGCCTAGTTAAAACGTTTAACGTAGTCCTTCAAGCTCTCAGTCTCCTTCTAGTGAATAGTGAAGAGGTGGGAGACATTCTTTTGCCTGACCCGACAACTCATAAAATTGGCGACAAAGAGCCTGCTTAGGTTTCCAAATGAGTCAATGGTTCTCAGGGGCAGCTTTCTAAATCATGACCTCCTTGACCCCTTCAGGGTAGCAGAGAAAGCCTTGCACATCACCTCGTTAGAGTATCCCTAGAGCGACATCAGGTTCTTGTACGAATCCAAGTGGCTAATAGGATCAGTCTTCCCCTCATAGACTCTGAGTTGGCTTGGCAGTTTATACATGGAGGAGACTCTGATTTTTATTACCATGTCCGTAAATGGAGGCTTGGTTTGTTTGGTCAAAGCATCCACTATGATTGGTGCGTTCGCACTGGTGTTAATGGAGTTTATTCAGGCATCCAAATCTTTGATCTTCTGGGTGGTGGATTTCTCCCAGTGTCTGGGCACCTGGTTAGTTTGATGAGGCGACCTTCCTTTCCTTTTAATCTCCTCGCCCTCAAGATCGGGAGTCCGACTTGGTGACTGAGACTCTGATGAAACATGATTTCTTTCTTGCTTGGAACGTATGCTCGGTGATCGATGTCATCTATTTGCATGTGCCTAGCTTGTACTTCGGTGACTTTGAGATTCATCATTGCCCGATCAACGAGAACGGCGAGATCGTTCAGCTTTTGGGACAGGTGCTACAACGAGAGGCGATAGATTGTTTATGGCGAGGTTTAGTATCAGGCAGGCATTATTCTCGTTCATGATTGTTATTTGCTCGGAAATGTTGTGCATCTCACGGTGGAGGCCATCCAGATCCGTAGCTTGGCTAGTGTTGGCCATCGAATGAGCTCTATCCTCCAAAGGGTTACTGGCACTTGATCTAAGTAACAAACAGTTGCGCAGGTGCATAGAAAGAGAACTATTGTTCCCACAAACGGTGCCAAATTAATGTGGTAGAAAACTGGGGCGAACAACCAACAGTCAGAATTGCTCTTAACCTTGGCACTAGACCTTAGCAACAACTCGGGCAACCTGCACAGATGAACAAATGTAACCAGTCGGGGCGAGACCGCTCAAAATTTCTCTAGCTTACGAATCAGACCGAGATGAAGATAAGCTAGGTAACAAGAAAGCAGAGTTATCAGAGTATGCAATGGTTTCTATCATACCTCATTATGAGGGGGGGAACGGACTTTATATAGGTGGAAAATGGATCCTCGGATTAGTACTCATACCTCGGAAGGATAAGTATGGAAGGATATCCCGCGGATATAGGAGATAAAATAGGAAGTTGCCATTTGGAGAATAATCCGCAATTATAGGTTATATAATTGAGAAGGAGTCTTATGGAGGCAGACCCCTTATGGAAATGGAGTCCTTATGGAAACTGTCTTCAATTAGGGGAGGTAATCAACCTCGCCTGCTGGTGATGTGGCGATCAAACTGCATGTTCATAAATGGTGACGAGGTGAGCAACTAGTGGAGACATGATTGGGGCGACCATAACAAACATTGGCGATGTGGTCCTTTAGGCAAGGTTTCCAGCTTAGATTATAAACATGTGGAGGTTTTACCCCACATCACCAATTAAACCCAATTACCAAAAGAAAAATATCAAATTACTGGAGACAAGAAAATTAGTATCAAATACATAAGACAGGTTTACACAAAACACTTTTATACATACATTATTTTTCATTTGTTTTTTTTAACAACTACTAATCCGGATACCAATCCCACCTTCCACTAGTGAAAAAGCCCCATTATGCTATTAATTAAAAATAAAGAAATCAACAATATATGTTTGCACGTGTAGTGGTGAAGCCAAAATTTTTATCCAATAGATTCATTGAGCAAAAACTTTTAAAATTTATAGAATTCATAGAAATAACTTTTTTTCTTATACAAAAAATAAATTTCGTTACAATACATCTAAAAATATTTTTCTCTAAATTTAAATTTTGTTTGAGAAAAAAAGTAAAAATAATATTTTTGATTGTTGCTTTTAGAATTTGATCCTATTATCTCATCTTTTATCAAATTTTAAATAATTTTAATGAGTTCAAAATGTCTTATTATCTATATTTAAAATAAATCATCAAATATACATAGAAGTTTTTTAAAATTTCAGTGGGTTGAACCCACTAGGGACCACCTACCTCCGCCTGCGTGTGTGTAATTTGATCTTTTGGGAGAATTTGTTTATCAGAACAATGTGCTTTTATGGTTTTATAATTTCATGCTTGTGTTTAAAATTGAAATATGATTACAATGGTGGCCAATTTGAAAATGTCACAATAGATAATTCTAAATATATATATATATATATATATATAATGTTTTTCTTTCTTTGTGTTGTACGTATACATTATGGCACTATAGGAGTGTATGCGTTAAGGTTTGAAAATACCAAGTTAAAACTGTTTAATTATAACTTGAGCGGTATTGGACTCCTTTTATTACATGGTGCAAGTCTGGCCTGATGAAATATACCCTTATCGAAAACTATTAATTTACATTTTAATGGTGTGTTTGGTTCTCCAATAAGAATTAGGGTGAATAGAATAGAATAGAATTTATGCAATTAATGAATCCATTCATACCATTGTTTCTCATCCTCTTTCTTTGGGTTTGTGCCCATTCTCTTAAAGTCCAACAGATCCAAAGTTATTCAATCTGGGCCAATGGGCTGTCTAATCACCTCGGCCTATTCGCTTTGTCTGGGCTAAAACAAATATATATTTATTGCTTTAAATTAAGGAGATAAAATTAATAATAATTCGAATTCAAGAAGAAAAAAAATGTCTACGTTTTTAATTCATGAGATTGAGGTTGTTTTCAAATTGTGGATTTTCCAACAATATATATTTAACTCAACTATTCAAAGTCAATAAATAAGTTCAAGGTAAATTACGTATGAATTTATCTATGGTATATAATTGTACTTCAAATTCAACATTATTATGATGCTCTAACACCACAAGATAATTAGATCCATATTGATAACCAAAACACCATAAATTAATCTAGGACCAATTAACATAGAAAATGTAGGCATAGATGATCAACACACCAATCTTAGTAATAGAGAACTCTCCAACGCCACCAACTTTAAGCACACATCAAAGTCTCTCTCTCTCTCTCTCAAATGGAGGGATTAAGTTGAGCAGGTAGCCTCTTGCTTCATCTCAGCCTGAATGGCTGCAGCCAGCTGGTCATAGGCCTCACCCCAAGCACCCTTCATCTCCTCATTACATTTCTCCCCCAATGCCTCTTCCAATGTCTTTAGCAAAGCTTCTTTCACGACCTAAATCCAAATGGTATAAACCAAACAATGATTGGGTCAAAGGACACTAGGCAATTAGCAAATGCAAAATATTTTCAACTACCTAGTAGGTAAGATGAATTTCTAGCATCAAGCTCAACTAAGTGAACGATTCAGACACTGAGATGGATATGGGATGGGCTCACATCATGCAAATTGGATGGTCCAATTTGTTAAGGTTATCACTTTTTTATTTTTCTTCAAATTGGTAAGAGAAGTGTTATATATATTGCCAATCTTGCCCCTCTATAAAAAAATTGACCAAAAGATAAAAAAAAAATCACTAAATGTATAAGTAATTCAAAATAATCTAATTTATGACAAACGGAGCCTTATCACTTTTTTATTTTTCTTCTTGATTTGTTCTATTGATAATTTCTTCTAAACACGAAAATAATCACCAGGGTATAACTATATGCGGTAAAATAAATTAAAGTATGACAAGAATTCGTTAACATATATATAGAAGAGTTGTTTCAATAAAAGTACCTCAAAATGGCAGTCAATTACTCCTTTTTGGAGGTGAACAGAGCCCAAATATTTGAGAGTAGTGTCCGCGACCACCACTTCACCCTTCTCCCGAAGCTGAATCGCTGCTTCACATGCCTAAATCCATGGATAATAAAATTTAGCTAGCAAGATTAATTGGTCTATGCAAAAAATGTAGCATACATGTGAACCTTATCCACGTATAAGGTTGTTGAAAAGAGGATGAATAATGTACTATAACACTTAAAAGGATT
Source organism: Actinidia arguta var. hypoleuca (assembly GCA_030159115.1). NCBI lineage: Eukaryota > Viridiplantae > Streptophyta > Magnoliopsida > Ericales > Actinidiaceae > Actinidia > Actinidia arguta. The sequence continues at coordinate 4,831,531 of BRYE01000024.1, forward strand.
AATTTGCTATGCGCATTCAATTCATCATAACAAGAGTTCCATTATTTTTATTATTATTAAAGCTTGGGTTCTCTATAATTAGGTTCCAAATCAAAATATGTGAGAGGGGTTGTTGACCCATAATTAGGTACTCATCTTTCACATATTTTGAATTGAATTTGTTCAATAAAAACTGTTCAAGGGATGTGAAAGAAATGGAACAAGAAATTTGGTATCGTTTAAGGCCCTTTACCCTAATGCACCAATTCAAATGGATTATAGGTATACTACGAAAATCTCATAAATTAAAACACTAAAGCAGTGAAATACTGAAATAATTACTCAAAAATTCTAATACTTGGGGTAAAAAGTCAAAAACTGAAGCAATCTTTTGAGAATCTTGCGAGAAATATACCATCACATAGATGTGAAATTTAAGCCCAAGAGTGACTAGACCATTCATAAATAATAAATGTGGACCCCACATTCAAGCCACATTTGATAACACCAATAACTGCAGGGGTTATGGATTTTCCAATCATGAATAGCCTATGCATTTTCTCTCTCTCCTCCTTGTTCATTTCTTTCATCTTTTAATGGTGGTGATAATACATTTTGTACAATTTATAAACAGTTTATACTCACATGTAGTGGGAATTGAATTTTTGTGGGCTCCACCATATATGAATATGCACTATCATTGTACTGCACAAATACATTATCTCTAGCTTTTTTGTTATTGATATAGCTTAAAAATTAACCACATTATAGTTCACCATAAAGTATGCAAAATATTAAATAGAAGATGAGGAGATTATTTTTATGATAGTGATTTTTATACCCCTCCTCCATTTATTAAGTTAAATTCAGTAAATATCCTTCAGTTTGTTAGAGTAAACAACACAGCCATAATTTAGATTCAGATAAATGGTTCAGATTCTCTTGGTTACGTGTAATTCACATGCTCAAGTGAATTTAAACCATTTATTTTGAATTCTATAAATTTTTCTTGGTCCAAATTTTGATCATGCAGAGTTTCTTTAGAGTAAAACATTTGATTAAAAGTAATTCAGAAAATAAAAAATACAAGTTTGTTTTGTAATTTTAGTCAGAAAATTACAACAAAATAATTAAATTTGCACTTTAAAGGAAATGAGAGTGTAAAAATAGGGTGTGTCCGTATTTTTTACTGGAAAAAAAAAAACTATGGTGATTTAAGGGGGGCAAATAAGAGGGGAATAGTAGTAATTAGGATCTTGAAAACCTTGACAGCATGAGACTTGAGCTCGGGATTGTTCTGAGGAATTTCATCTGTGTCTTTCAGAAACGAGAACAGCCTCTTCCCGCTGGTGCTATCTCCAATATCCTAATTCACATGAGAAAGAGAAGAATAAAAGAAACAAAACAGATTAGCATAAATCCATATACATTCCAAGCTAAGACAGATGAACACAGAGGACATATACAGAGAGAGAGAGCGTTGAATGTATCTATGTATATGCAGAGTTTACATACAAGGTAAAGAAGCGAAAGCTGAATTCAGGAATGTTTTCCTTCATCAGTTCCCATGACTCCTTCACCAATGCTTCTTGCTTCTCACTGGAACCCATCTCTCTGTCTCTCTCTTTTGAGATTGCACCTTTTAAAGTCGCTTTTCAATCTCTCTCTCCTCTTGGGGATAAGGAGAAGAGTAAAGTCTTATAAATAACATGAGCCAAATCTCGCTATTATTGTATTAGTGTGGAATATGCTAATAGTTAGTAGCGAACCAGGAGTTTTTTAAGGATGTATTTGGATTTAAGATTAAGTGAGAAAAAAAAAATAAAAATGAAAAAGTTATATAATCAAGTGGTTCGGGACTTTTGGATCTTCTTACTTTTTTTTCTCATCAAATTCTTAATTCAAACATAACTTAAAACTTAAATTGTTTAAGTCTTTAAATAAGGTAAAATGATTCAGGGTTTAGAAAAATCAAGGCTGTGTTTGGATTAGATATTTGACAAAAATATAAGGAAAGGAAAAAATTGAAGAATCCTCCAATTTAAATTTGATATTGTTTCGTTATATTTTTTATATTTTATCTACAAATTTCTCCTTAATTTCTTGAATCAAGGGTAAGTTACACAAACTTCCCCTGAGGTTTGTAATTAAGCACCTCCCCTCCCTGGTACTGAAAATTACACTAGCCTCTCCTATCACACTATGCAAGTTAATAGAGGCAACGACGTGAGCTAAATAACTAAAATACACCTTACTTGTTTTACACATATAACAATCCATAAATTGAAAAAAAGTTATTGGGAAGTCTTCTAAAAAATAGCTTTTTTTTTTCCTTAGTGACTTGATTAATCCATAAATTAGATAAATTTCTTATTCTTAGTTATTTGTTTTGCAAATTTTGAACAAATTTTTATATTTTTCATACTTTTCTCGTTAAATGGAAAGAAAAAATATAAAATTTTGATCAAATGATAAAAAAAGTTTTATGGCCTCTCTGCCTTACCTGTCCTTCATGCTCTCCTTGCGCCGTTTGAAAGAGCACTCTCCCTGAGAGGATGTCTTTGCCACTCGTTCGCCCTGCTTAATATCGCCTCCAACCTAGCATACATCTCCACGGGGGACATGACGTCTCGAAAGTCGGTCGGGGGTTAAGCATCAAGTCATCCCCAAAGTTTCTTACCTGGAATCACCCCAAGCTTGTATCTGACCACCGTAAGCTCCTCTGAACACCATTCGCTCTCGTTGTATGGCTCTTAATAACTCTTACTATAATTGTGGAGCATCTCATTCTTTCTGTTCTGAAGTGTCAAGGGGAACTCACACCCTTTGGTGCTTTAGTGTTGATGACAAAACATGCTACGAGGGAGTCGCTCGAACCACTTTAGCCCGAGGTCACCTAAGCTAAAGGAAAATACCCTACACATCATTGCGTCAAAGCGGTTCCAAAGCGCCATCATCTGTTGAAAATGACTGATGTGTGATCTTGGATCCAATTTACCATCGTACATTGCAAATTTTGGGGGTTGAATTTTTATAGAGGTTCCACTCCCTCATTTTTTAGCGTGAATGGGGTTTGGTACCTCGGCAAGAGTTATTCCATGTAAGCAGACCTCAAGATCCTAGCCTCTGACCTCGCTGGGAGGATTGATCTCTCATTGGCCGCTATTTTCGTGACTAGTTTCTCCCGCAGGTCACCTTCTCCCCTATTTCTCTTGGCTTTCAAAGCATGGCAAAGGTCCATGTAGGAATCATCTCGGCTTGGTGAAACCCTATGATTTCTTGAATCCATGGTTTGACTGTCGCCCTAACTATTTGCCTTGTCCTAATACGATAAAGCTTGCTTGCCCTTC
>BRYE01000024.1:4849859-4857359 GCA_030159115.1 Actinidia arguta var. hypoleuca
AAATTTGACATTTTATTGTAGAAACCAATAAGAGTCTGGCCCGATTCGAGACGGAGATGATGAAGCTCAAGTCCTAACTGATACTTATTGGCTCCATCAATAGACGAATACCGCTCGGTCAAATAATCCCAAACCTCCTTGGCAGTCTCAAATGGGGTAACAAGCGAATGGATGGATGAGACTGATGTATTAAAAAATCAAATGATAATCTTAGAGTTGTCGCTATCCCAATCTTCAAGTTTGGATTGGTATTTGGCATGAAAATTGTCATCAACAGAATTGGAAAAGTGGGGTGGTTGTGCATCGCTTCCAAAGTTTTCAGGCTCAGAGGAATCGTTGCATGGCTGAGGACCAAAGGTGATAGTTGGATTTATCAAAGGTGATGGAAATAGGTTGGGTGACTTCTGGTTGGGCTATTTTTTTTAAAGAAAACTGAAGGAACTAAACTGTAATTTTTTTTAAGGACTAAACTATAATTTTTCAAAATTGTAACGACTGAAGGCGTAATTTACCGGACAGAGAGGGCATTGACAAAGCACTGATGAAGACGCTGCGTGGGTGTGTGGGTCACACTCATCTCTTACCTCAGATGGTGCGTGTGGCGCGTGAAGGCGCGTAGATCTCACGTGCTAAAGGTTGGTGGCGTGTGAGGGCGTGTGTGACGTATTTTGACGACTGTGTTTAATGTTTAGAAATTGTCTCATCGATACAAACACAATAGTGCTATCAAAAAGCGATTTGGAGCAAATTTTGGCAAAATCTGAGACTCGACAGTGGCTGGTTTGGTTGATTGAGGTAGTGGGAGGTTGAGTTGGACTGGATTGGAGGTTGTGGATGGGTTGCAGGGTGTTGAGGCTTTATTTGGATATGATTAGATATGGTGGTCGGCGGGTTGTTCTTCGCCGATGAGTGCCGGAACGTTGCCGGAGGTTAGCAAAAGGAAAGGTTAGGCCACCAGACATGGCTCTGATACCATGTCGAAAGAAATTGTAGAGAGAGAGAGAATTTTTGTATATTGTATTGAATGAATAAGAATACACACAAGTCCTCTTTATGTAGAGGAAAATCAAAAAGAAATAAGTTTGTACAAGGAAATAATAACAAAACAGCGTATCAATCAGACAAATATTCAGAATATATTCTAAAATATATTTCTTAATTAGGTATAAAATATATATTAAAGTATATTCTGAATATATACAGAATATATACTCAATTAGGTAACAAAGATATTCTAACACTGCATTTTTCTTTCCTGTCGGCAATGAAAGAACTTTAACAACTAGCTCTTGTTTTGGACGGTAGACTCTCTTTTAGTTACACTTCAAAAATTAAATATATAATGATTTTGTTGTTTTTATTATATATATTGGTATATATTGGAGTGATTTTTTCTTTTTCTTTTGTACAATTGATAGGAAGGTTTAAGGAAAGAATAAACTTCAATTCACAGTGATAAAACTCGAACCTACACATCACAAGTGATAAGAGAACGCCTCAACGACTAAGATAGCCACTTAATCTTGTTGATAAGTTTTATGTGATATATCCGGATAAATAAAAATATTTATCACAAGATGAGTGCAGGGTAACCGAATGCACCTACATGTTACAAGGTGTTTATTGCAATGTCTCGTTTTTTTAAAGTTGTGTGAGAGGGTTAGCAAAGCTTTTGCTTTATGTTAATGAACAAAAAATAACTTTAAAAAACTAGGAAAAAGATCTTTTAAAATTTTGGTTTTGAATAATAAGTGTTTAAATAATCAATTCAACTATACGACAAACACTCACTGAATACTTGAAAAGTACCTGCAAATAAAAATTATTGATGAAATTCATTAAGGGTGTACATGTTAGTCCACACCACAATAACTTTAAATTTATAAATAAATCTCATTTTTTGGATATTTTTCTAGTCAAAATTAAATTTTTGCTAAATAGCATTTAGAGTGGCTGGTGATTTATGTATACACTACTTTTCTTAAAATGCACTATCTTTTTTATTTATTTTAAGATGAATTTACTCAAGTGTTCTTTTACGTAGTGAGAATATTTGAGAAACGTGGGTATAGATTTAGATAAGAATACCCTAATAATGACATAAAAAATATAATTGAAGAATGAGGAGTTTGAAAATTACTATTTTTTAGAATGTAGCTTCCATCAATTGCAACAAACATAAAGTGACTATCTTATTTTTTTGGCCTTTGGTCTGGCTTCTCACCAAGAGAGTATAGGAAAGGCAGCAGCGCATCTCTCTCTCTCTCTCTCTTTCATGTATTAAACTTTTGGTCATGTATGACTAGTTCTGAATACTTTGAAATAATCAATTACAGTTCCATCTTTTATGATGAAACATCAAAGATACGTAAAATTGAAGCTTCCTCAATAATTAGTCATTAAATTAAAGCATCAACTATGGTTGAACCAAAAACAAGTTGTATATGTAAAGTTGATTTGTAGTTTTCAATTAGTTATTATTGAGCTACATATCTTTAATCTCAACAAAATTATTATTGCATGGCCCAGGAATATCCCAATTTTTCTTTAACTAACATTCACTATAATTATGGATGAAAGGAAATCGGCAAGAAAAGGTAGTGGTGCATGATGTTTTTCGGCACCTCTATTTTTTTTTCGGCCGAGCTTGCGAAGAACAAAATATGAGAAGGATCTTTCGGAGTTGTTCTAAGAACGACTCTCCAATGGTCAAATCAATGACCGGAGAAAACAAGAAAGTGGAGTGCAAAGAAGAGTCTTTGACTCTAGTTTGAGAGAGACAAGAAGTGTTGATTACACGTGCATGAGAGGAGAGAGGAGTGTGTCTTTTATAGTGTAGCTCGGCGCATGCAGCCACGTGGTAGTTCAATATGTATGATTCTAAATTGCAGAATAAGAGATCATACATGTGAGATCTCTTTAGATTGACATCACTAAAGCCGAATACGAAAAACTAATCTCTACTCGATCTCGAACTCGAACTCAAACTCGAACTCGAACTCTCACGGTTTTCTTTTCTATTCCCCTTGTGCACAAACTCAAACAAAGTGTGGGCTTCAAACGCCAAATTTGTTTGCTTTCGAATATTCTGGAATAACATGTGCAAAACACATGTAACCCTAGAGAGAGACTAGCTACAAATTTATAGGTTACAATAGGAACCCGAAGAAATCAATAAGGAATAGGTTTCTTATGAAAGCAGAAACCCTAATCCAACATGAATTAGAATCCTTATTCCATAAATTATTACTTAGTCCACTAAAGAATTATAATTGCACTCTCGTTGTTATATCAAAATTATATTTTGAATTTTTTATTATTAAATATTTATTTATCTCCACACATTAAGATTTTTGATATTCATTGATTAAACTAATTAATGACAATTATATTTAACCAATATATTTAAATTCAGTGAGTCTTTTCACTTAACTTATTTGATAAGTCGGATTCAAAATTCATATGTAATATTTGACATAATCAAAACTTATAAGTTTCCTCAAAGAGATATCATCAATTTTTTTTTACCGTGATGTGGATTGTGTTAATAATAAATAGTCACCATATACAAAATGTTGTCATCCAATTCATTTAGGATTATAGACCCATAAAAGAGCTCTCTTTAATAAATCAAAATGACATACATTAAATGTACATGTCTATTAATTATATCGGAATTAAGAGTATAAGCACTCATAATAGTCAGAAATACTAATTGTCTTATGAAGTCAGTACAAAAATAACATCTTCAAAATGGTCTCATTCAATATACACAAATTGTATTAGCAAAATGAGTTAAAGCTACACCATTTTCCATAGCAATACTAATGCAATAAATTATCCATATAAATTCTCATCAAAATAAAATAACAAAATTTATTAATAAATAAGTAAGTCAAATACTAATTTCACTACCAAAAAGTTATGACTTTTAGTATAAATTTCTAACACCAATCATGCCCTTATGGATGTGGTTGGTGGCTAACCTATCGTACCATAGGAACTTGAGTCCATGCGTGCGGGTGGAAGGGGAAGTTTCGCGTGTAGGCTACCCGTTGTTCCGTAGCTCAGTTGAGATATCTCGCCAATATGGTCGCTGCATTCGCCGTTTGAGTTGTCATGCTAAAGTCAAACGAACTTGCATAAAGAAATAGTCCAGTGGCGATTCAAGGCGGAGCTCAACTGAGAGTGTGGTTGGATATTTTATCTCTTTATAATTTCCCCCAACTCATGTGAGCTCAGTCTACAATTGTAGAGGTTACGAGAGTTAGTTGCCCCAACATTTGGGTTTGTGCTAGCTCGGTAGTGGTGCTGGAAAAATGGCGCTAATTGTGGGGTGAAAGAAAATCGAATCAAGACGAGGTGGTCGTGCAAGGAAATATTCCAGCGCCACTGGTTTTTGTTCGGCTAAGCCTGCAATGAAGCAACCATAAGAAAGACCGTCCGAAGTTGTTCAGGGGATGACTCTCTGACGATCAATTCAGTGGCCGGAGAAAACAAGAAAGTGAAAAGATAACAAAAGTCTGGCTCTGGTTCGAGACAGAATGTGTGTTGATTACCCATACATGACAAAAGAGTGTGCCTTTAATAGTTAGCTTGGCGCGTGCAGCCACACGCTTGTTGCTATGTCAATGGGTAGATGGTTGGCCATATCATGCTCCTATGGACATGGTTAATGGCTAGCCTTTCGCATCATAAGAATTTGAGCCCAAGCGTGCGAGTGACAGGTAAACTTCGCGTGTATGTTACCCGTTGTCTCATAGCTCGGTTGAAATGTCTCGCCGAGATGGTCGCTACATTTGCAATTCGAGCTATCATAATTTGGTGGCTAACCAGACTTGCTGTAGAGCGACAATCCGGTAGTAGTTTGTTGCAGAGCTTGCCCGAGAGTGGGGTTGGATATGACCTTATAATAATTTATATTAAAACTTTCATTTGTAAAGCTTTTTGGTAAGATCTATCTATTATTATATTTGATTTCTTGGGGTCAAGCTTGTTTCCAAATTTGAGATAATAAACTGGATAATATTTTGTTCTCCTAAATCAATTGTTAATGGGTAATGATTTATACACACTTCTTTTTATATAAAAAAAAACTTAATTTTTTTTTGTCCTTGTTATCTAATTTTTTAATAAACTTCTAAATTAATCTTCTCATGAGAAGGAAAAAGTAAAATTGTAAATATATGGAGAAGAGCAATTCAGGTAATTGTAAAAAGTATACGAGGACTTCATGGTAATTTGCATAATAATGATAAAACGTAAAGGACTGCATTTTGTGAAAAGTGCAAAAATCATCAGCCTTAATAAATGTGAAAAACAAATAAGGTTTTCAAGTGACGATTGGATGTAATTTGCTGTACAAAATTTTGTTTGATTGTAGAATTATTAAACAAATATAACTCGTGATTTTTTTTTTGTTATCTTCTGTTGGAGAGACGACAAGATTTAAAACCGTTGAATTTTGACTCTATAAGAATTTCTAGAACAATTTTTTTTCTTAATTTTAATAATTTCAAATAATAATACATGAATTCGAACTATTTTGATTTGGTCAATCTGACCTATAAGATGAATAGTTTGAATCATTAAATAGGACTCAAGAGAAACCATAACGTGCCAACTTTATGGTAATTAAAGATGAATATCTCAACTTTAGAGACGTTTGATCTTATATACATACAAAATCATGATTGACCTTGCACCATCTAGGTGGTGTGGCATGTTTTTGAGATTTTGTACTTTCGAACTTGGGGTTTCAATTTCAATAGTCAAGTTGGAAAAATTTCACCTATCCATCTAAAGTCTTTAATCTAGGTCTTAAATGTGGCTTTGATTTCTTCATCTTCTTAATTACTAAAATTGACCCAAATTCAGCGAATTAATTGAATTCTACAAGTGAATTCACAAGTCATCTAAATGGAATTTGAAATAAAAGAAAAAGAAAATGAAGTGAAAAGAGTTTGTTTTTCGCTTGGCCAAGATTTTTTTTTTCTTGAGCTGTTGTTTGTGTTTTTGAGATTTTTCATATTTAATGAATTTTTCTTACAGTTTGATCAAAGTTTTATATATTTCAAGTTCCTCTTAATGACATAACTTTGAAAGTGTAAAATTTTGTTCAAATTTTGAAAAAAATCCCATAGTAATTGATATGGGGTAAAACCTCCACCTGCTGATAATCTAAGCCAGACCACATCACCAGTCTGTTCTGGTCGCCAATCATGTCATCATCGGTTGTTCACCTTGCCTCCACCAATGAGCCTGTTGTTTGATCGCTACATCGCTTACAGGCGAGGTTGACTACTTCGCCTTTCAAGAGGTTCCATCTCTATAAGGACTCCACTTCCCTAAGGGGTCTGCCTCTCTAAGACTCACTCCACTACATCGCCTATAATTGCGGATTACTCTCCAAATGGCAACCTCCTATTTTATCTCCGATATCCATGAGATCTCCTTTCAGTCTTATCCTTTTGAGGATCTTGCCATGATTTGCTCGCTGGCACGGCTCTCCATTTTTCACCTATATAAAGGTCGCTCCCCCATCATAATGAGATATAAAAAACTGTTACACACTTTTAAGGGCTTTGATATTCTGGTTTGTCTAGTTTATACTTGCATTGGTCTGATTCCCATGTCAGAGGGATTTTGAGCGGCCTCGCCCCGGCTGATTACGTTTGTTTCTCTATGCAGGTACCCAAATTATTGCCGAGGTCCAGTGCCGAGGTAAAGAGCAATTCTGACTGTTGGTTGTTCACCCTATTTTTTTATCACAACAGTTTGACACCGTCTATGGGAACGACAGTTCTCAGCTTTCTATGATCCTCCGTAGCCGTTTGTTACCCAAACCAAGTATCAGTAGCCTTTTGGATAACAGAGCTCACACAATGGACAACACTAGCCAAGTTCTAGATCTAGAAGGCTTCCACCGTGAGATGAACAGTATTGCTAAACAGATAAGAACCATGAATGAAAATAATGCCCGGTTGATACATCACCTCGCCACATCCTGTCACACTCCAAATAACACCAAATTTGACCACATAGACATACAATTCAATTGCAGAAAAGTCAAACTAAATATTATGACAATGTACTGTCATTATATCAGAGTACGTACAAATTCCTCACCTGGGACCAGACTCTCCATGGGCTATCAAATACAGAATATGGATGATAATTCATAGATAAAGCCCACACAGTTCAAAAGAATATTACAACTCTTCAAAAAAAAATACATGTCTATGCATCTCTCAAAATAAAATAAAATACGGCATCCACATGCATCAAGACTTAGGATAACTCTCGGTACCTGAAATTCATATTATAGTAAATGTGAGTTACCTTAAAAAGATTTAACAATGGACTGGATGTTTCAAGTCAAAATAATGATATATAAATCTCATTCGTATCAAAATATACTTTTGATTTCAAATCCATTATTTCGCAAATTTATTTAGTCTCCATATTTTTTGGCTTTTCTCAAGAGTATTTACTTTAAGA
>BRYE01000024.1:4862359-4872359 GCA_030159115.1 Actinidia arguta var. hypoleuca
CCGATGTTGATGTTATAGCGTAAACTAGTCCTTGCATCCCCTGACCCTACTGAGCTACAACCTGTGGTCTGGACTGATATGAAGTCTGTGTTGATGTGAATGCTGGAGTGGCCCTCGAGGCCTGAATTGATCGAGTAGGTTATTGCGATCCCGTAGCTCCCTGACTGTTCTCTTTCTACGTGCACTGACGCATGATATGCCCAATTTGACCACACTGAAAACATGTAGGTGGTCCCCTAACCTGTGACTGATCAAGTTCTGACTGCGAGGTTGTCCCCTCTATAATGACTGCCTCTACTGACCCTTTCAACACGGTGCCCCGGTTGGTGACAACCAAAACAAGTTGGCCCTCCCCGAGATGTATGTCCAGATGATACCACTGAAGTGATAGGTGAAGACCTAGTAAGATACTGCTGCTGCGCCGTAACATTCTTCGACTTCTTTGGAAAATGCACCTCCGATTGTGCACTAGTGCCTTCACGCTGAGATTTTGAATTTGTGATCTTCCTTGTCTCACTCAAGGTTTCCTCAATGGCCATTTCCGAACTAACCATAGTCCAGTACACCTTGATCAAATATCTCGACAAGCACATGAACTTGGCTTTGTACTGAGCCATAGTCATACTTCCCTGCGCTAGGTTGATAAACTCTATTCTTAGTGCTTCTTTTGCGGTGTCCGTAAAATATTGATCTAGAAAAGCCTTCTTAAACGGCTCCCACTTCTTTGCCACACTCTCTTCCACAGTCTTCCACCATTAGAGTGCGTCTCCTTGCAATTGGTATGACGCAAACAACACCCTCAACTCCTCCTCTGTCACTAAGATCGTATCTAATTATCTTTTGACTTGCTTAAGTCAATCCTTTGCAACTAACGGATTTGGTTCGCCCCTAAATATAGGCAAACAAAGTTGAAGAAAGGCTTTCATGGCCGAGTAGCCCTAGAGTCTGCCACTCTAATAGGCGCTTGCATCATTTACACAGTGTTCCTCACCACTTACTTAATTGCGATGAAGATCCCTTGCATAAATTTCACGCCACCAAATACCGCTGGTCTTTCCTCCTCCCATCACTGACTCTTGGTGATTTTCACTGTCACCCTTTTCACGAGCCCTGCATGCTCCACGAGCCCCCGTAAGCGATCTCGTGTGACCTTTCACTTAACATGGTGACATATTCTACACATGCCATAAGTAACGATAAGACAATCATACTTATTTATGATTAAGTCCAAAATATTTGTTATACCGTATGCAAATCAATAATAAGATACCATGTTATCACCATTTATATTCATGTTATTACTCAATACTTATGTAACATCCTCATGTTACTCCCCAATACTTAAGTAACATCCTCGTGTTATCTCTCAATACTTAGACACTAGAACAAACGTTGTCTAACCACCTCACAGCTCAAAATAATATTACAACTCTTCAAAAAAAAAAATGTCTATGCATCTTTCAAAATAAAATAAAATACGGCATCCACATGCATCAGACTCAGGATAACCCTTGGTACCTAAAATTTATGTTATAGTAAAGGCGGGTTACCTTGAAAAGATTTAACAATGGACTGAATGTCTCAAGACAACACAATGATACATAAATCTCATTCATATCAAAATATACTTTTGATTTCAAATCCATGATTTCGCAAATCATTTAGTCTCCACATTTTTTGGCTTTTCACAAGAGCATTTATTTTATTATTACTCAAATCAATGACTTCGCGAACTTTCCAACATTTCTCAAAAAGAAATAATTCAATTCCTTTGAATGAAACACCTAGGCTAATATCTAACCGGTCTCGTTATGCACTAAGCATGTGAGACACATCCGGTCAACTCCTCGGGCTTTCACCAAAGGCTTTGACATTCTTTCATTCCGGCCTACTTCTCGGACTTTCAACGAAGGTCTGACATAACCAATATCTGGCCGCATTCTCAGTCACTAACCGAAGGGTCGACATTTCCTCCCACGCGGTTGTTATCTAGGTCTCATGCTTAATCTAAGCCATCTAATTCCAGTATTCCCAAGCATGTCATTCCCAAAATTATTTTCAAATTTTCAAATTCTAACATAAATCCATTTTATATATGCTAAAAGTTTTAATGTAAACAACATACTAAGCAAGTATTAAAACTCGTCAATAATAATCATTATTAAAAATATTATAATGCAATTGTCATAAACCATATTCATATCCGTTAACATAAATCCAAAGTGTTTATTTTTAAAACCTCTTATAAAAACTGTGTAAGCAGGTCACTACCAATACCACTACTGGTAGACACTTCCTAGAGAAAAAGATACATAAATCACTACCGGTAGTGAAAAATAGTACTACAGGTAGAGAACCATCCAAAGGCAAGCTGTCATTATCCACTACCGGTAGTGGAAGGAAGTACTACCAGTAGACACCCATCCAATGGCTAAATACAATAAATCACTACCGGTAATGGAAAAGAATATTACCAGTAGACAACGAACTAGTGGCAAAGATCCAATTAATAACTATCGGTAGTGAAAACAAGTATTATCGGTAGACAACCATCCAGAGACGAAATATCAAAAATCACTATTGATAGTGAAAATAGTACTATCGGTAGGTTAGGCCCTCGAGCCAGCTTTAGGAAACAAAGGGAACTACCGGTAGAAATAATATGATTATCGGTAAACATTGCAAAAAATAGACACTTCTATATTTCCAGAACTCCTAATTTTTATTTCAAACCAAGTTTTCTATTTAGGGTTCTACACTCAAAATAATGCCTCAAGAGACTATATACTAGCCATTAACACCAACCCAAAGTAAAACCCTAACAAATAAATCTCATTTACCTCAAATCCAAGCAATGCAACTCCAAAAACTTATTGAAGATGAGATGAAGCCCCCAAGCTCCACTAACTCCGATTCTAAACTTTCTTAGCTCAAATTGACACCCTCGTTGAGTAGATAATCTTTCTCCAAGAATTTTCACTCAAAACTCACCTTAGCACACTCAAATCTAAGTTTGAAGATCAAACCCTTGAAAGAGAGAAAAGAAGAAATATATTGAGATAATAAATGAGAGGGAGAGAAAGATACATATAAATGTCATATTTGCCCTAAGGCCTTGTTTGGCTCCACACCATTACTCAAACTAATCATGCCCAATATAATCCACATATGGCTCAATTAAATTTAAATGGGCCCAACTTACACTAAAACCCATAACGATGTATATATATACGTACACGTGGCATGATGACATCACTAATGCATCATAAATAAAAAGAATTTATTTTCAAAACCCTACACAGCCAATCCACTACCCCTAATAGCACCCGTTCCAGGAATAGATTGAACCCTCCGTTCTCATCGGCCAGGTGATGATGAATCTCAAAGTCGCCAATGTACAAGTTAGGCGTGTTCAAACAAAAACTGGCTACACAATCACCGAGTCCACGCTCTAGGCGAGAAGGAAGTCCTGTAACATCGGAATCCCAATCTTGAAGCTAGACTAATAAAACTAAAGGCGAGGATACCAGAAGAATATGAAGGTTGCATCGCTGAGATGACTGAGCTCCCAAACAGCGGGATGAATCGACCACCCAAAAGATCAAAAATCAAAAATCCTATATTGATGCCATTAACACTAGTGCGAATGCACCAGACATCGTGGGTACTTTAATAAGGCAAACTAAGCCTTCGTTCATAGACAGAGTATTGAAGTTCTGAGTCATCTCCAAGTTTAAACTGCCATCCCAGCTCAGAGTTTACAAAGAAAACACAGATCCTATAGAACATCTAGATTCGTACAAGAATTTGATGTTGCTCTAGGGATACTCTAACGAAGTGATGTGTAAAGCTTTCTCTGCTACCTTGAAAGGACTGGCAAGGTCATGGTTCAGAAAGCTGACTCTGGGATCCATTGACTCATTTAGAGATCTGAGCAGGCTCTTTGTCGTCAATTTCATGAGCTGCTAGGTTAGGTAAAAAATGCCTCCCACTTCTTCACCGTTCAGTAGAAGGAGACTAAGAGCTTGAAGGACTATGTTAAATAGTTCAACTAGGCAGTCCTAGAAGTAGAAAACCCCAATGATGAAGTGGTAATCATGGCCATGATAGAGGGATTTTGCCCAAGCCCATTATTTGACTCCCTGTCCAAGAATGTCCCTGAAACCTTGTTAACTCTCCATAGCAAAGCTGACAAGTATAATGCCATAGAGGAGTTAGCCGAGGCCAAGCGAAAGAGATGAGAAAGAGATGATCATAAGAGGAAGGAGTATGATACCAAGCGATCTGATTATAGGAACGAGGTGAAAAGCAAGAGGTTAGATTGAAACTCAAGAAGGAGAATTAACGAAAGGCATCCTTACACCCTACCTTGCCGGCCCAACTTGATATTGCCAACACTTAACGCTCCCATTGCCCAGGTGCTTACGGAGATTAAGCACGAAAAAATCATAAAGTGGCCGAAAAAAATTAAGACTGACCCCCGAAAAATAAATAAAAAGAAATATTATCAATTTCACCGAGATCATGGGCACAACACTGAAGATTGTTTTCATCTAAAAGAGCATATAACCGACCTAATCCAAAGAGAATATTTAAGAAAATATGTTGCTGATCACCCGCAATGTGACTCACCAAAAAGAAGGTATGGCGACAACAGACCTACATAAGTAAATATACATAAGTAAATATACAAGTAATCTATGGTGGATTTGGATAAAGAGGATGCTCAAGCTCGTCTCGAAAGAGACACACCAGGAGTGCTAATGGGCGATCTGAGGAATAGGTTTACAACCTTTCCACTCCTACAATTAGAGCTCAGTTGCCTATTAACTTCACCAATGACGACCTGAGAGGCTTGTACTTTCCACATGATGATGCCTTGGTCATCTCAACTACCATCTCCAATTTCAACATTCAATGAATTTTGATTGACAATTAGAGTTCTATGGATATCTTGTTCATCTCAACATTTAACAAGATAAAGATTGGGCTAGATAAGCTCCATCATTTTCACACTCTTCTGGTCGGATTTGGAAGAAATACGATGCACCCGCTTGGATGGATAAAATTGCCAATGATCTTAGGGACAGAGGTCCACTAGACCACTATGTGGCAAGATTTTATTTGTGGTGGATTGCCCTTCACCCTACAATGCAATTCTTGGTCGCCCGACTTTGAAGGCAATCAAAAAGTTGCTAGGCGGTGCTTCATCTCGATCATGAGGGTTGAATCTTCTTCAAAATTCAATGCCCAATAGCAATTACAGATTGACAATACCGAGATGGAGGCATTGAGAGATGAGGTGGAACAGATTACCCTAGTGGATCCCAGAGAAATAGAAAACACCAAGCCTCTTGAAGAAGTTGCTCTAATCTCCATACATCTCGATTATCCAGATCGCCATGTTATGATCGGGACCAAGCTGATCAAGGAATTTCAGAATGCTCTAGTGGAGTTTTTGAAGAAAAATTATGATGTCTTTGCGTGGTCATAAGGCGACGTTCCAAAAATAGATCCCTTAGTAACCATTCAGAAGTTGTTCACCGATCCCGACCATCCCCCTATTCACTAGAAGAAAAGAAAGTTCGCCCTTGAACACCTGAAAGTTATAGAAGAAGAAGTGGCTAAACTGATCAAGGCCAATGTCATAAGGGAGACACAAGGCCTGTCCAAAAGATAATTTTTCTTTACCAAATATTGACCTGATCGTTGATGCAACCTCCAAGCATGAGTTTATCATCTTCATAGATGTCTTCTCTGGTTATAATCAGATTAAGATGCATCTGCCTGACGTAGAGAAGACTTCTTTTATCACAGAAGAGGGTTGTACTGCTATAAGGTCATGCCTTTGGGGTTAAAAATTGCTGGGCCGACATAACAAAGATTGATGAATAAAATGTTCAAGGAACTAATAGGATAAACAACGGAGGTCTACATAGATGACATGCTCATCAAGAGGCTCAAGGCTACTGACCACATCACCCATCTGGAGGAAGCGTTTGGCGTCCTACAAAAATACCAAATGATGCTAAATCCTTCCAAATGCATCTTTGTTGTCTCCTTAGAAAAATTATTTGGCATCCTTGTAACTAAGCATGGAACTAAAGCAAACCCTAATCAAATTCAAGTTTCACTCGCAATGAGCTCACCCCAGAACATACATGAGGTGTAGTAGTTAACCAGACGAGTAGCTGCACTTTAAAAGGTTCATCTCAAAGTTAGTTGACAAGTGCCTGCCTTTTTCAAAATTCTGAGAAAAAATAGAGCTTTTGAGTGGACAGACGAGTCAGAGGCGGCATTCAAACAATTGAAGGAGTATCTTGGATTGCCACCATTGCTTACAGTTCCAAATATGGGCGAAGAGCTCCATGTATACCTATTCATCTTGCCAATAACTGTGACTGCAATGCTTATTCGAGAAGAGGACAAAGTTCAAAAACCAATATACTATGTTAGTAAAGTCCTCATGTGAGCCGAGACAAGGTACCTAAAAATCAAGAAGATCACCTACACCCTCTGGATCGCTGCCAGAAAGTTTTGCCACTATTTTCAAGCACACCCTATTGTTGTATTGGCTGATCAACCTTTAAAGCAAATTCTCTAATAACTTGAAACCTCAAGGAGACTCCTCAAGTGGTCCATTAAGCTGAGTAAATTCCACATCAACTATAGACCAAGGATGGTGACAAAGCCCAAGTATTGACGGACTACATAGCTGAGTTTACACACGACGTCACTCCAGAACCAGAAATAACTCCCCTCAAGGTGGAAATTCCAAAAAAGCAGGAACAAGAAGATGATCTTTCCAAATGGAAATTATTTATGGATGGATCATCCAATCAGCACAGCTGTGGTGCGGGATTAGTTCTTTAAACTCCATTAGACGAGAATATGGAATACGCCATTCGTACTGGGTTCAAAGCCACCAACAATGAAGCTGAATATGAAGCTCTCCTTGCCGAACTTAGAGTTGCAATAGAATTGGGGGTAGAATCCTTGGACGCCTTCAGCGATTCTCAGCTTGTGGTGAACCAAGTCCAAGGGGATTATCTCGCTAAAAATCTTCGAATAGTAGCCTACCTAGACGAAGTGAAAGCCATATCAACAAAGATCAAAGATTTCAAAATTTCCCAAATTTCTAGAGAATATAATAAAAAGGCTAATGCCCTCACCAACCTCGCCTCAGCCTTTGATTTCATCTCGAATAGGAGTATACCTCTGGAATTCTTGCAAAACCAAGTATTGAGATCGTCTGTTAAACAGAAGTAGGTCTAACATGGATGGACGATATCATTACATACCTATGGTACGGAACACTACCGTCAGACAAGCTCCAAGCTCGCCGAATTCAGTACTGAGCTGTCAAATTCTACCTACTTCATGGAATCCTATATAAAAGATCTTTTTCAAGGCCACTTCTAAGATATCTCCAACCAGAAGAAGCAGATTATCTGCTTAAAGAAATTCATGAAGGCATCTGTGGAGTTAACTTCGGGGCGAGGTCACTGGTCAGAAAGGCAGTTCGCTAAGGATACTTTTGACCTCAGATGGAATGAGACACGGCAACTTACACAAAGAAATATGACAAATGCCAGAGGTTTGCTCCAGTAAGTTATCTCTCTCACACCGATATAGTGCCAATAACTAGTCCATGGCCATTTGCTTAGTGGGGAATAGATATACTCGGACCTCTGCCTCAGGATCCATTGCAAAGAAAGTTCTTGATCGTTGTCATAGCCTACTTCACGAAGTGGATAGTGGTAGAACCTCTCGCCAAAATCACAGAGAAGGACACCAAATTTTTTTTATGGAAAAGCATCATCTGTCGATTTGAAATTTCCAAGATTATCATCTCGGACAACGTCAAGTAATTCGACAACGATAGATTCAAACAGTTCTACTTGAATCTTGCCATCTCCCACCATTTATCCTCACCTGGTCATCCTCAAGCGAATGGTCAAGTGGAATTCACCAATAAAACAATCCTGAGGAATCTAAAGGCGAGGTTAGAAAAATTAAAGAGTGAATGGGTGGAAGATCTACCAAGCATAGTCTGGGCATACCATACAACAAGTAGAATCCTTACGGGTGAGACGTTATTTTCTATGGTATATGGACATAGTCAGTTATACCTGTGGAAATAGGAATGTCGATTTTTAGAACCTCAAATTTCAACAAGGAAAACATTGAAGCCGAGCTAAAGCTCAACCTTGATCTCCTTGACAAAAAGAGAAAGAGAGCTAAGGTATGCCAAGTAGCCTACAAGCACCAAGTCACCAGGTACTACAACCAAAGGGTGAAGCACGGATCTTTTTTGCCTAGTGACTTAGTCTTGAAAAGGGTGACCCTATCTACAAAGGAGTCGAATGCTGAAAAACTCAATCCCACATGGGAGGGCTTATAAAGTTATCAGAGTCAGAGAATCTAGTCTAGGAACATGTTGGCTGGAGGACATAAACGGAAAGCTACTACCTCACCCATGGAACGTCAAGCACATGAAAAAGTATTACTAGTAATCTTGCTAATCGCCATGAGAGAAAGACCGCCCATGCAGTGTGATATTGCCAACCTTGAGATCGCCAAAATCTCCATGTGTACGATTTTAATCGCCAAACTCCTTGTAATGATCTCCAAATCTCCAAGAGTAATAAATTTTTTCCAGTTTGATTTTTTTACCATTATTCGCCAACTAAGTTATAACGCCAGTTTCAAAAAAATTTATATCGCCATTTTGAATATCGCTAATATAAAGATTTCTAGTTTGGATGTCACCAATATCAAGATCACCCGTTCATTACAAAATAATAAGGTGTCTTGATCGTCAGGAAGTGGATCGCTTGATTATTTATTTTTCCATGGTAAGATTTAACATTTGTACAAGATAAAGCAAATAGAGCCCACTTCAAATCGCCTATTAACCAAGCTCGCTTAGTTATTTGATCATCGTGATTAAGCTGGAAGTTCACCTTGATAAGGTGAATGGGAAAACATATTCGCCTGTTGGATATGGTCAAGTTCATATGATTCTGTTTGCCTGAATTTATATCACTATCTTCTCAAGTTATATGCAACAAGAAATATAAAGAAAAGGAGAAATATGAGGAAAAAATTATTTTCAATCAGTAAGGAGAAATTACACCTCGACAATACAAAAAAATTAAGTGTTTAAGGAGAAAGGGGTTGGTATCTCCCTTCTCATACTCATCCTCCCCCTTCTCATCCTTCTCCTCGGTCTCAGCCTCAGCCTCAGCCTCGGCCTTTTTAAGCAGGTCGCAATCTATTTTCATGCTGTCAAGGTCGATGCTGAAGTTGGGATGGTAGTGAGCTAGTTGTCTCTTATAGAAATCGAAACCCTCACCAAAGTATGCGGATACCAAAGGTACAATGGCCTCTTGGAAATCATCCGAGGATTTGAACTCCTCAATAGATGACTTGTTGGCAAGAGCTCGTTGCTTCTCCAGCTCGGCCACCTCCGCTTCCAATCTCACCACGTCCTTGTTTTTCTTTTTAAGCTCAGTCTTGGCTTTCTTCGATTTTAAGCTCAGTCTCGGGAGCTACCGGTAGCATGGTCCCCCTACTCGCTATTCTATTGGATTTGGCCTTCTTAGCCTCAAGCGGCAGCATGGTTTCCTTCCCTTTGGAATCATCGGTTTTGCCTTTTTTATTGAGTGAGGAGTTGGGGGCTTCATCCCGAGGTTACTTTTCGTGAATTACCACACCCTTGAATGACGAGGTGGCGACCTTTTTCTCCTCCACCTTCTTGGTGAGCTTGGATAAACTAATTCTCTTCGACATAGCTACAATATAAAAACCAACATCAGCCAATGAAAGAGGTAAAATACTTGGAAAAGATAAAGATTGTACCATCCGATCTAAGCTCAGGGGGCAACCCTGAGTTTGACTAGGACTCCGATTTAGAGTCCAAGCTTGAGCTCGAACTACTTGGTCCAAAACATAAGATAGCGTCTTGAACTTTCCCCCTAACCACCTTATTAGGGTG
>BRYE01000024.1:4932359-4934859 GCA_030159115.1 Actinidia arguta var. hypoleuca
CGCTTGTGGATTCCGCGGGAACCCATTGGGCGGGGCGTTATTTTCCTAGGAGCCCATTTACTATTTATAGAATGGGCAAAGAAATTTGTGAAAATTCTCATCGTCCTAGGTGATTTTTATCCCCCAAAAACACGAATAGAAATTTCTTTAAAGTATGAATATTTTTATCTAATAATTTTAAGGCAAATCTAGGATCAAGAATTTGGAAAGATATTTTTGGAGGAAAAATATTGTTAAAGAAGAATTAAATTTGAATTATTAGATTTTTTATTTTTTTATTTTCTTTTACCAGTGATGAAAAAAAAAAAAAAAATTGATAGATCCAACGATTTAAGTTTAATCTTTTTTCTTTTTCCTTTTCAAATTTATCTCTAAATCTTTGATCCAAATAAGCTCATGTGTTTTAAAAAATTTATTTAGGAAATAATTTTGGAATTTATTGATAGCCAAATCTCATTTAAAACTCAAGAATTGTACCAAGTTATTTTACCTCTTTTCATTCAGAAAACCCTTATTTAATGGCACTGGCACAACAAAATCTTATCTATCACTCATCTCCCAAGACTCATCATATTTCTCTCTCTCTCTCTCTCTCAAAAGATAAAAATAATAAATAAATAAATAAATAAATAAAAATCGCTGCCACCTATGAACTACAACAATTTTGTTAGATCAAAATTCCTTGCATGCTTTAGAAATTCTCATATTTATTATTAGACAATCTCCAAGGCTCCATTTGAATAGAATACATGAATTTCAAATTCAATAGATTTTATAACTTTTTATTTAATGTGAATAGTTTATATTTTAGATTTGGTAGTAGACAGATAGAGAGATATAGAAATTCAATTTGAAAACTTTTATTATGATGAATTTAAAATAAGTAATTAAAAGGAGAGGTTTGAAATACTTCATGCAAATTATTATAATAATCATACAAAATGCACATCTATTCTAATTTCACAATTCGTTTATAACTAAACCTCTCTTTATTTTTGTTAAATTGAACACAAAATTTCTTGATTTGAAATTTAGGTATCCAGATGAAATCCTAGTTATTTTCGATATTAATTTTATCACAATTTATACTCAATATAAGTCTTATATAACCGACCATTTAGAATTTAAACACAGATAGAGAAAGACAAAGGAACTGCGCATTTATATGGGCACTTTACTGGGTGCCCGTATCACTTTTCCTTTCTGTGGAATTGTGAGTTGTGAAAAATAAAATAAAAATGGTAACTAAGTCGTCTTAGAGGATTGAACCGTCATTTTTCCTTTGCCACAAGCCCATTGGGCCTTTCGGAAGGCCCCAAGTACTTTGGGCCACCCCTGGATCAAGTAAAAATGATGAAAGCCCATAAATTTCATTCTTCGCATGGCTGGCCTGTAGTTAAGTTCTTTCAAAAATCGAATCCACTTAAAAACACGATTAATTTCCATCTCCAGTTTGCCATGGTTGAAATAACCATTTTTGATTTTTTTTTTAACTACTTTAGTTTTTGAGTTTTGTGTTAGTGATTTTTTTAACTGTTTGATCAAAAATTTATATTTTTTGTCTTTAATTTTCTTTTTTCAAAATAGATTAAGATTTTTATATTTTCAAACTCCTCTCGTAAGAAGAATCGAAAAAATATTAAATTTTGATCAAACGATGAAAAAAATTCAATAAAATGAAATCAAAAATGTTGGAATTTTGGTATTAATGAAGTTGGGTGTTCGTAGGTTCTCACTTAGAGAGCTCTTTTTAGTGTATATGAACTTCAATTGAAGATAAACTCATCTTTTCACAATCCAACTAAAAAAATTATTTTTCCTTTTTATAGTTTAATAAGGAAAATGACTCTTGTCTTTCCCTCTCCTATAAAATAGAGCTAGGGCTTTTGATTAGAGAATTGAGAGTTTACACAATTTTCATACTTCAAGTTTTTTCGGTTTTGAGAGAAAGAGAGACAGACAGACGTAAGTTTCAGTTCGCCAATGCAGTCTAGCCTTTTTATTTTGGGAGAAAGAAGTCGGTAAAGTCTACAATACTCTCGGTAGCCGGCAAATTTTTCTTAAGGAGATTGTGTTTGTAGTATTCAACTTGTAATTCTGTTTGTATCTCATTCTTATTTTCTATTTTGTAATTATAAATTAAGTTTACTTGTTTTGGGATTCTATATGTGCCATAATTTTTTTCCAAAATGAAAGATACATTCATTTAATTCCGAGTATCCCAGCATCAAATAAAGATGCATTCATTTTTAGTTGCTTCAACTGCAATTTGCAGATCAAAAAGATATTTGTGAACATACACGAATGCACATGCATGTCATGTCTATGGTAGCAGGAAAGGATTGTTCCCAATAGCTTGGAGGGTCATAACAGTGGGGTGCATACAAACATCTATTGTAGCTTCTATAACAGTTAGAGAAGGAGATTGAGAACAAGAAAATAATAGAGAATTATTTATGGTATTAGAGACAGTCCTAATCCACCCATATTAAAATAAAAA
>BRYE01000024.1:4947359-4952359 GCA_030159115.1 Actinidia arguta var. hypoleuca
TCATTTTATGGTGTGTTCGTATTTTTTTTTCCCTTTCCTTTCCTTTTTCATATGTGAATCCATAAATGGAACTAGATAAAAAAAAAATTGCAACCCTTATTTTCTTTCATGCTAATTGAATATTTATGCCCACCTACACGGCTCACCAAAACCAACCACCAACGTGCCACCGTTTGTACGTCTGACTGACTAAGGGCCGAGCTTGGGCTTGATGGTGCTGGTGGCTCTGGGTTGTGCCCAGACGAGCCGTTAGTCCACCCGTCATTCTATGAAGGGCCACCCGTATATGGCTTTTGTCCATGAATCAAAAAAAGAAAAAATATTTTTTTTTCAAAAAATTTATAAAGAAAAGTCAACAAGAATGATGTTGGATAAGTCTTGTCTCAAATATATCTAGCATATTTGGTTAACGAATAGAACAAAAGAATTAAAGTCAAGGAAAATCATCTCTTTAATTTCAAGATCAAAATTAAGAGATTTTAAATAATTTTAAAATAAATATTGTCCGACAAATCCACACATTTCTCTCATCTTCTCTCTCTTCTCTCTATTTAAAATAGCGTTAATTGAAATTCATATCATTAAAATCTTTTAAAAAATAATATTTTCAAATGGGAGAAGTGAAATCTATACTATATATTTATTATATTGCAATACGTACCAACTTCTATAGCCTTGAAAGTTTCAATTCATTTTTCTCATAATTTTAAATTTCTAAAATTTAAAAATATTCACTTCAATATATTCTGAAATTATTTGATGCAATAATTAGAAATTGCCTACAATTATAACCTCCACCACACACAATAAGAAAAGTTCAAAATATTGTGTGGGGAGATTTACCAATGTACAAGGAAAGTTCCCCATGGAGCTTCATCAATATGTACGGAAAGTTTTCAACCAAAACAAAATATAAGGAGTTTAAAGAAAACCATGAAACTTACTATCATCAAAACGACAAAAAGAAAGGCATTGAACTTTCTAGCTTTATCTTTTTTTTTTTTTGAAAGATTGGGCAGTGTTAGTGTTGGGCCTAAACCAATAATTAGTTCACTAAATATTTCTTGAAATTGCAAAGTCCATGAAATTAAAAGATGTTTGGGTTAGGGTTCATTAAATCAAGTTTTATATTTGAAAACTTCATTATTGGATAATATTAATCCCTTCATACTATAGACTATAAAAAACTAGAAAAAGGAGAAAATAAGTCAAAATAGATTTGAGTCAGTCTCTCACTACATTCTCTATACTCTTTTTGTATTACAGCTGCAACCACACTGTCATCGCCACCACAACCACACCTCCATTGCCGTTGCTGCCACCTTGCCACCGTTACTATCGTTGTCAAATATCTCTCTCTCAGATTTGAAATCTACACCACCACCACGATCTTCCGCTTCCATAGTCTACCACAATACCACACTACGTTTGCCGCCACAACTGCCTTTCCTCCATCGCTCTCTCTCTCTCTCACTCAAAATCTGAGATCTACACCACCACCATGGCCTTCCACCATCATCAAGCTGCTTTCATCGGCGTCAAATCTCTTTCTCTCTCTGAATAAAATTTATTTTTTTGTTTATTTATTTCAAAATAGTAACAATAAAATTTGACTCTTTCTAACACCGCCACTGCAAAAAAATAAAGGGTGAAATACAATTACATCTCCTGAGATTTGTCTTTAATACACAAAATACTCCTGACGTTTGAGAAATTACATTGACCTCTCCTGAGATTTTGGGTTAATACACAAAGCACCCCTGAAATACACTAACCACCCCAGGGATGCTTTGTGTATTAACTCGGAACTTTAGGGATGGTCAGTGTAATTTTTCAAATATCAAGAGGACATTTTTATTAAATGCAAACCTTAGAAGAGGTCATTGTAATATCTTAAATGTCAGGGCTACTTTGTGTATTAACATGAAATCTCAGGTGTGGTCAGTGTATTTCACCCAAAAATAAATAATTAAATTTTATTATTTATTAATTTTAACATTGGTTACTATTCAAAATAGTGAAATTTGATTGGTCCAATTCGTCAATGATCGGCCAAAAAGTCATCGATAGGACGCCAACAGCAAGTGGCCGGCTGCAATATTGTAGGTATAGTTGGGGTGTAGAAAGAAATTATGGCAGTGGTGTAAAACAAATATGGAGTGTAGAAAAGAATTGTGGTGCAAAGAAACATGGGGTGTAAGGATAATTTTTTTTTTTGATGTACATAGTAGGGGTATTTTTGTCCATTTTGGCTTTAAAATTTTTTTAGAAGAACTAAATGAGCTAAAAAAGTGCTCTCACTAAACTGGAAAAAATCATCCTTTTTCTGTGTGTCAGATTATCTCAGATGAAACATTAAAATTATCCCATTTTTTTTAATACTATTATGGTGGCATTTAGCCCACGAGTGATATTTGCGCACCACGTCATCATACAGCTTTTCTTTATTTTTTGAGTTTTAAAAGGAATAAACAAATCTATATGTTAATTCATTCAATGGAATAAATGAGAAAAACTAAAATTATTCCATAATTAACGATTTTTATAAGAAAACTTTTTTTGTGTGTGAAAAGCAATTTATTACTAAAAAGAAAACTGTGTAATCAAGCAAAAAAAATTATTATCAAATCTATACTTAAGGATTCCCAAAATTATGGGCCAAAATGAAAATATCTAAATTTATACTCTATATTATTGCAATACGTTCCAAGGTCTATCCCCTTGAATGCTACAATCCACTTTTCTCACAATTTTGGTCATTATATTTATTATGTAATCATCATAAATTATCTTAGATTATTGATTGCCCCTAAATATACATGGAAAATAAATAAAAGTTTTGAATTATCGACAACCAAGAAATATCTATCACGGCATCATTCTTTAAATTTCCTTAAAAAATTTCATTCCTTTGAAAATAAAAAGAAATCCTTATATAAAAGGAAACTAGAAACAGTCATTTTTTTTTGAAAAAAAAAACTCACTGTAAAAAAGATCAAAGACTCACTGTAAATATTGGCATCAAAATTTACTGCAAATTCAACATCAATTTTTCATTTCAAGAAGACACATGCAAGGTTAGTTCACCATCTCTTATCTCTCGACTTCTTCACTGTTCTTCATCTTAAATTTTTTTTTTGGGAGGAATTGGTATTGCAGAATTAAAAAAGAAATATTATTTAAAAAAAAAAATTTTGATACTGAAAATAAGTATCAAAATCACCAATCAAATAAAAAAAAAATCTCCGGTGCTTTCCAGAAAAGAAAATAGAAAATAAAAATAAAACAGTGAATTATCACAATTTTAAGATTTTTTTAATATGTATAAAATGGGTGGAAAGAGGAATGAAAAAATTTTGAAACTCAACGGTTAATAGACACCTATATATATTACACGATTTCCTTATATATAAAAAGTTTATTTTATTATCAACATGATATGAGAAGTGAAGTGAAGTTTTTTTCTAGCTTCATCGATTTCCTACAAATTTAACCATATATCTTCATTTCTTCCCTTACAAACTGAACTAACTCCTCTCTGTTATTATTTTTCTTTTCAAAAATCATGGGTCATCCAAAAAATATTAAAACGTGCTATTTTTTTTTTTACATCTATACTGTAAAAAAAAATATTAAAACAATTATCCTGTGCAGAGCACAGGGCGAATGTTAGTCCTTAGGTTTGTGAAATTTGTGGATTTTAAATCTATGTATTTAACAAACACATATCCAAACAGAGTTGAATAATTGCATTCTTTTTAATTATAAAAGTATTTTGATAGATTTTAGTTTAAAATGACAAGACATAGAAATGTCACATCATTGTGTATAATTTTTACGTGTGAGTAGTTTTTTTTTCCTTTTGCTTATATATCAAGTGAAAATTTAGAAGCAAAACGTTTTTTCCACTTTCCTTGACACGGGGTGCGTGGGGATGGGACTGATTTGGACAAATTTATCCTTCTCTCTCTCCCCCTCCCCTCTTCATCTCTTCTCTCTTTCTCTCTCTCACCCATTAATTTTTTTTAATACCATCTCTTGGTTATTTATTAAAAAAAATTAAATTTTTTTTTTTTTTTTACTTTCACCTTCCGAATTTTTATCTAAAAATTTTTTTATAACAAATTTTTATTATTTGTTTTACTCCCACCTCCAAAAATTTTTATCTCAAAATTATTTTTATGATCCATATTTTTTTCTTTTATAAAAAATATAAGGTGGGAGTAAAATAAATTATAAAATTTTACCATAATTTTTTTTATATATACATTCAATCATTTTATTCTTTTTTTTTTCTTTTAATACCTCTTAATTCTATTTTCTTTCTTTTTACTTTCACTTTCGAATGGCTATATAAAAAATTATGATAAAAAATTATAATTTCTTTTACTCATACCTTATCTTTTTTATAAAAGGAAAAATATGGATCAAAATTTTTAATATTTTGATCTATATTTTTTTTCTTTTATAAAAAATCTATTTTTTTTCTCAAACTACTAAAAATTGCATTATTAATTTTCAAGTATAGTCTCAAATAACAAATCTGAATTTTTGTCTTTAGTGTTTTCAAAAAATTAGTTTTGCATTAAATTTTATAAATTGAGAAAGATGTACAAAAAAATATTATAAATTTTGATCCATATTTTTTTCTTTTATAAAAAACTAGAGGTGGGAGTAAAATAAATTATAAAGATTTATCATAAAAAAAATTTATATAAAAATTCGATAGTTGAAAGTAAAAAAAAAATTGATCAAATTTTTTTAATAAATAATTAAGAGGTGATACTTTTTAATAAATTTTTGTACACAATAATTGTGTGAGATAGAGAGATGAGTAAGAGAGAGAGAGAGGGGAGGAGGAAGAAGGGTAAACTTGACCAAAATTTTTTTGAAACTATCCCATCACCCCCCACCCCCTGCCAGGGTTTGGGAAGAACAGACCTCATTTAGAAGACTAATAATACCGACAAAGTGAAAAGTTAATGTTTCTAGGAAAGGTT
>BRYE01000024.1:4957359-4959859 GCA_030159115.1 Actinidia arguta var. hypoleuca
AAGTCTTACCTTATTTGATTGCCCATGGATCGCCAAACTACGTAAAACTTGACTTATTTTATTTTTTGTGTTTTATTTTTGTATTATCTCTTTCGTGCATTTGATTTTACTTTACAAATTTATTTGACTAGTCTTATTCATATTCATAATTATCTCTGAATTGTGTTATTTCGTATTTTTTAAATTCTTCGGCACAACATTTAAAACCACCCTGAAGACAGGAAATAGTTTTGGGGACCACAACATTTGGAATTAGAGCTTCAAATGGGCCGGATTTATTAACGGGTCATGCTTAAAAAATTCTGTCCAGCCCGCGTCCGCTACGAATTCCGGGTCAGATGAATTTTTTAACGGGCCGGGCCTACCCGAACTGCTACAGTCCGGGTCGACAATCGGGTGGGCTTGCGAGCTCAGCCCAAATTTGTAGCTCTATTTGGAACCATGCCGACGACTTTGGCTTCATAGGAACTAGGGCATGCGACGTAAATGAGAGCCTTTAATCCCCCCCCCCCTAACACACGCCCTCCCGGCCCCCCCTTGTCCCCCTGTTCAATTACCAAATTAACCCCCCACCTCTCTCTCTCTCTCTCTCTCTTTTTAAGTTTCTTACAGTATTTTTTTATTTTTTCTAATCAATTTTTTTATATATAATTTATTTCTTTTTTTTATCATTTTTATTATTTTTTGATTTTTTTTTATTATATATTTGTAATCTTTTATTTATTTTTTATTTTTAGATTTTGATAGTCATTATCTATAAATTTTTTCAAAAGTATACAAATATGGATCAAAATTTATATAAAATTTTTATTTCGATCCATATTTTTATATTTTTAAAATTTTTAATAAATAATGACTCTCAAAAATTATAACTAAAAAATAAATAAAAGATTACAAATATATAATAAAAAAATTATTTATCCAAAAAAAATAATAAAAAAAGAAATAAACTTTATTCCCATCCACTGATGTGACAATTATATTTTTTTGGATAAATAATTTTTTTATTAATCTCAAACTGATTAAAAAAAAGAAAAAAAACTAATAAAAAAATTACGTAAAAATTAAAAAAAATTAAAAAAAATGCAAAAACAAAACTGAAATTTTTTTATGTGTTTAAAAAATTTATATAAAAATTCAGAAGGTGAAAGTAAAAATAAAATAAATTTTTTTTAATAAATAATTAAGAGATGGTATTAAAAAAAAATAATGGGTGAGAGAGAGAGAAAAGAGACGAAAGGGTGAGATAAATTTGGATCAAAAAACTAAATATAAAAATTCAGATTTAGTATTTTAGTGTTTTAAATTCAGATTGATGTGAACAAATCTAAAATTTTTGCTTTAGTGTTTGAAAAATTTTAAATGTTTAAAAATTTTAAGTGAGCACATCTGCATTTTTTGCTTTAGTGTTTTCAAAAAAAAATTATGTTAATTAGTTTTTCATTAAATTTTATAAATTGAGAAAAATTTTAAAAATATATTAAAAATTTTGATCCTTATTTTTTTCTTTTATAAAAAAATAGATGGGATTTAAAAAAATTATAAATTTTATCAAAAAAAATTATATAAAAATTCAGAAGGTGAAAGTTTAAAAAAATTAATTATTTTTTTAATAAATAACTGGGAGATGATATTTAAAAAAATATATTAAGGGGTGAATGACAAATTAGAGTTTGGGGAGAGGAGTAAAATTAGAAAGTAAAAAAAAATTAATTATCACATCAGGGATGGGAGTGTCGGGGGGGACAAGTTCAAGAAAATTATTTGCAAATCACTCGACGTACTTGCTGGTGCAAAGACGACGACTTCTTTATTTTTCTTTTTCTTTTTTTCTCTCGCGTTAACTTACAACAAATGTAGCTTCCTTTTTTTTTTATGTTATTTTATTTTCTTGGTTTTATATTCCAACATGGCACATGACCGACCAAAAACCCTAAATCAAAGAAACAAAATTGCTTATCAAGTTGAACATGCCCTAGAAATTTGAGGAGAGACTATAGGATTTGTAACTTTTTTTTCAATTTTAAATTTCAACATGTGATATGACCAAAAACCCTAAATCAAAAAAGTCAAAATTGCAGATGAATGCCTCGGCCCCAAGCAAGCCCTTCCCACAATACTCGCTGTCCCACTAATTTTAAAAAATACCCCAAATGGATTTTCCCAGTTAAACCCTATTTCCAATTCCAAATACCATCAATCCTTGTCCAATTAAAGAATTTGTGTGAGTTGTTCATTTCCCAAGATACAAGTTGCCCAACAAAACCATTTGACCAAATAGTTCGGATTCTGAATTTGTTAAGAAAAAAAATTAAAAAAATTTAAATTAATGATCATCTATATTTTTTTTTAATTTTTTTTCTCATCAAATTTTTGATCCAAACACAGCCTTAAGATTTTAAAAAATCACAACTCATTTTAAGGCATTTACCCAAAAAATATTTTTTATATTTTTTGTATTTTTTTCCCCTTTACATAAGCCTCAATTCTCTTTATAAAT
>BRYE01000024.1:4987359-4994859 GCA_030159115.1 Actinidia arguta var. hypoleuca
AATTCCAGCGAAGTTTTTGTTCGCATTTTCAGCGATTATTCCAGGCGTACTTTCTGTTAGCGTTTTCCAGCAACTGTTCCTGGCGTAATTTCAGTCTGAATTCGTAGTTTCTGATCGTGTTTCAAATTGAATTTGAATTTTATTCCAGGTTTTATTTCAATCAGTTAATTTATGTATTTTATCCGATTTATGTGCTTTCTATATACGCGCTGGTTGATTTCTATGTGAATTCAATCGTTTTGTCATGTGTTTCTATATTGAATTTTAGTGTTGAAATTCTACAGAATTATAGTATTTTTTTGTGTAAAAAATACTGTTAATCGTTATCATGCCATATTGATTTTTTATCAGAAACACTGTAGGTTTTTGTATGGAAGTAAATGTCATAATTCAAGTAGAATTAGATAGAAAATTCTTCGTTGATTTGTATCATTCATATTGCATTCATACTATACATGATGAAGATAGTAGAATCTAAAGTTTGTATCCGCTGGATTTGAATATTGGAGTGCTATTTATTCAGTGTCGTGATTATTTTATCTTAGAGATAAACGTCTGTTAGACCCATGAGCACCTGTGGGGGCGAATCTGTCTTAAGGAAAGAGTGTCCAACACTCAACTTGATCAACCTTTTCCTTATATTTTTTTTTCATGTTATCGTATAAGATAATTGGTCACATTATTTTACACATAGCATTGGATTTATGAATTGATTTTTCACATTATTTATTAACTCATTGTAAAGTATATCGCATTTTGATTGAGCTCAAAAGAACCATGGCTGCAAAACAAGCTATACAATGTTTAGCAGCAATTGTTCTGATATCCTTACTGGTGCTTCAACTTCAATTGTTAGCTATGGCACTGAGAAGGTTGAAATCTTTGAATACAATTGCGGACCTAAATCAGAGAGGCTCATTTCTTGGACTAATCACAACCTATCCCCCAGAAGAAAAAGCCTTCTTTGCGATCGGTGCCTTTGAGCCTGATCCAAGACACCCTTTTGTCGATCTCACAAGTAAATTAAGATATATATTCTCCTGCTTCTTCAAGTTGACAGTTGATACCCGCTAAATTAGGTAATTTGGTGAGTGTGGTTTTTGCAGGAAGACAATTTCGGATTGGGAAGGTAGCTGGGAAGAGAGTGATCTATGCAAGATGTGGGACAGGAATGGTGAGCGTAGGCCTCACCTATCATGCTACATAGCAAAACTAGTTCAGCCAAGTCCTTTCTCGTAATTATAAGTCATAACCAATACTAAAACCTACGTTACATAGACTCTCATAAAATAAAAAGTATCTGACATTACATAGACTCTCATAAAATAAAAAGTATTCATGTCAGATACTCGACACTTGAATAAAGGTATGAAATATGTGTCCGATATTTTTAGTTGGACACTCAACTACAAAGTGTAGATAGTTATTTAAGGTTACAAAAAAAATATGCTAAAATTATCAAATGATGCATGATGTGCATTACGACACCATGTAAATACTACTTAACTTGGAAAATAAAAAAAATATACCAAGAAATTTTAATAGTTTGCCGTGTCGACGTATCCTTAAAATGAGAATTAGATGATTCCGACACTTGAACACGTACCCGCACCTAATATCCGTACCCAAGTCCATGTACGATAGGCCTAAACAGCAGTTTCACTTGGTTTCAAAAAATGAACAACCAAGATCGGCCATTCGTGATTCTGGAAACAGATCATGTTTGTACTGAATAAGTGATCATCTCATTCCGTGATTTCAGGTGCAGCAGCCCAACAAATATTCGATCTTATATGTAAGTAGTTTTATGCAATTTGGCAGTGACAACTGAGAAACCCAAGGAAACCATTTGTCCCCCTTCTGATTTAAAAGTTAAACCTAATGGAAACTATCCTTACAATTTTATACCGAAATAGGTTTCTAGTTCAAAAAGCTGCCTAACAGGCATCTTAAAAAGGAAAGATTCTTCCGTCAAGTGATTTTAGAAATACGAGTACTAGCTTCGAATCATTGTCTCATTCAGGTGAACGCAGCTGCAGCAACACAACAAATGTTGGATCTGTTTGACGTAAAGGGAGTTGTACATTTCGGCATTGCAGGCAACACCAACAATTTCATGTCCATTGGAGATGTCATTATAGCACAACAATTTGCCCACACTGGCATTTGGAATTGGCTGGTATAAAAAGTTTGTCTTTAACCTTGATCTCCCTTTTAGCATTTTTAGGTCTTCATTGTTTTCCAACTGAAAACAGATTGAGCATAACAAGTTTCTAAATTTTTGGGGCAGAAACCCAATGGAACAGTGGGAAGTATTGGTGATGAAGCTGTTGCTTACTTAAGACTTTGGAAGTTACGATGTAGTTGAAGGACAAGGAAGTAATTTGTTAGGATGGGTCGGGTATGGGTACGAGGAATTCTTCTCGGAGTCGGGGAAGTCTGACGCTGCTCAACCATTGCTTTGGGCACAGATAAACCAGAATTGGCTTCAGCATGCTACCAAGTTGGAGGCAAGATTTCATTTCATAACTTTTCAAGTTTGGCTTTGTTTCGTCATTTTTGTTTTTCATTTTTTCGTGTTTCCAGAAACAAAAGTAATGGAAACTTCAAAAAACTCATTGTTACGATTCAATTTTGTGCACAACTTGGTATTTCCGAGTAGTGAGTTGTTTTAAAGAAAAATTTCCCCAAAACAGTTTTCACAAATTTCCGGTAAAATTGAAAGCAGAACACACTAAACAAAAATGATACCAAACAGGTACTAATACACAGCCGGATCTTGATGACAACTGAAAGTTGATGAAACCCTTTTATAAAGTTGGAACTTTCCCAAGTTTCTATCCATCAAACCATATTAGAAAAAACTGAATTTCCAAAATGAAGTCTTTCTTGATTTTTGCCTTTTTTATTCTCCATGTGTATTTAAGTCCTTGTATTCTGCAGAGGATGAAACTAAAGCACTGCATAAACTCAAGTGTGTGCCTTCCACACAAGCCCAAGATAGTGGTTAGACTCCGGGAGCTCAACCGCCAACATTTTCGTGGACAATGCAGCTTACAGGGATTTTCTCTTCAGAACTTTTCAAGTCTCCTAGGTTGACAACGAAAGTGAAGCTATAGTAATGGTTAGCTTCCAATCTTTCACACAGACTTCTTGGGTAGTGAAGCATATTCTTTTTTGTTGGATTTCAAATTTAGATATAGGAGAGGAGAGTTAGAAGTTGAGTTTTGACAAAGTGTTGTGAACACATATTGGGACTAAAAATTAATTAAGTTTCATACACTAAATTAAATTAACAATGATTGATTCATGGTTTTCTAAATGAGTAGATGAATTTAGTGTATTCATTTGTCCAAAACCAAGTTCATTTGAATGAGAAATTATTTTTCAAAGAAGCACAATTGTAAAGGAAAATTACACATTTTTCTTGATTTTTTCTTTCCTTTGTGAACGGTCACAACATTCAGGATTTATGCAAAAGGGTGTCTCCTGTCTGATTTGGTGCCTTCTGCGAGTTGGTGTCTCTTCTAAGAGGTGTGACCAACCAAATACTATACATCTTCTAAGAGGTGTGAGAACTTTTATTTAAATCTACAATCATTCATCATTTAAGAAACATTGAAATAGAGATTGAAACATATATTTAAAGTGCTAAAAGTGCATAACATCATTCTGCATTTTAATATACATTTGAGAGAAAAGAAAATACTTGAAGGTTCGCCGTGTTCTTTTGATTTGGAGTACTACTTTCAAAAGTTCGAAATTGTTGTATCTTGGGAGTCGTATGCCATATTCCGTAAGTATCAAGTGCCGGTGCGTGTAACGACTTAAGGACACTGAATCAAATTCAGGCCTCAACCATTACAATCTTATAAGTTTTATTTTGTTATTTAAATTAATTGTTGTTCTTCTTTTGTTTGTATTTAAAAAATTCTACAATTCTTATTTGAAACTTCATGTTATTTTTCTAACAAGGAACAACCGAAACAGCCGATATGTTCCAGTTTCCTAAGAGACAGAAATGGAACACTAGTGGAATAATGAAATTGTTGTGTTTCCAATGAAAGACACTAAAGTTTTGTAAAAACGCATCAAAAACAACGAAAATAGCAAAACAAGACGTCATATACCGTTGTGAATTTGGAATTTATTTGACAATTTTCAGTTTGTAACAACGTTTACTTTTTGATTTTATACTTGTTCATGAATGAATCATCATAATTTGTTTAATTAACAACTGCAAGGCTTTTATGCACTTGAGAGAAAAATTACTTTCACGTTTCTCCAAAATTTCATGTATTTTGAATTCCTTTGGTCTCTTTCAAAATGTTTCGGAAACGTTTCCGTTTCTACACTCGCCGAAACAACACATTGAAATGAAATATTGGTCCTTGGTTATTGGCTGAATAGCTAATTTATGTTGCTGGTTTTGGCAGAAAAGCTTGTCGAATGGCTTCCCCGTCATCATGATTCGGGGGACTATCAGACCTAGCAGGGGGCCAACCAGGGCAGAAGTCAATCAATGTGTTTGGGCCTCTTGCTTCTATGAATGCTGCTAAAGTTGTGATTCAATTTGTTAGAAAATTACCTAAGGATGCTTCTTAAAACATATGAAACAACATTGGTTACATCATAGTGGTGCTAGTTGAATAAGAACATCAGATGGAAACAGAATATGAGTTATGAAAGTTCTAGTTGACGACTAGTTTAAAAGCATCAAGTTGAAAAGGTTCAATAGGACTTGTCTATAACCAGGCAGACTCTCATTTTTGTTGCATAACTGTGTCAGATAATGGAATTATGGAGGGATTTTTTGGGGAAAAAATTGAGACGATAGATGAAATGATTAGTAGATAATCAAGTGAAGAAGCTAAATTTATTTTTTCATTTCCCAATCATTTTCATTTTCCTGGTCCACAAATCCTTATCGAAACAAAACCTTTTAAACCTATTGGGCTACATGATTCTCTGCCACTAAAACTCTCATCCTCTTTTCAAGGCACTTCTACCCACACTATCTTATGTTGTGATTTGTGTTTTGAGAATCACACCACATTGCGCGATTAATTGTTCATTGAGCCAAGACAAAGAGTGTGGATCAATTTGCCGAAGTCTTTAGAGTAACTCTAGTGCACTAATACAATTGCCATTATTAATGCCAAATTATAGTTGCTCAAGCCAAAAAAACATGTTTCTCAGTGGGAGTTGGGGTGACTGCCACCTCAAAATTAAAAAAAATCCATTATAAAGTAATAATGGTGATTAATATCTTCAGATTATAAAGATTTGTCACCCCAAGATTTATTTAAAAAATCAATAACCACCAGTCTAAAGTTTTCAAATAAACATATTCAAAACCTGATCTTTTCAATAACATTCACCACTACAGATTTTGAGATTCTGATTCTCTCCATTACATCCAATGTAATGGAGGGGTCCAATGTAATGAAAATTTGATCTCTGTATCTCACATGATTTAGTTTCTTTTAATTTAATGCAGTTTAGGTAGTGAATTATGATTAATTCATTCATACTCAAGTCTAAAAAATTCAAAGAATTACAAGTTTCTACCTTATGGTATAGCTCTCGACTAAGACTATTTTGCATAAAAAAATCTGCAAGATTTAAAAAGAGTACATTTGACCCTCTAAAATGAGCCTTGA
Organism: Actinidia arguta var. hypoleuca; assembly: GCA_030159115.1. Taxonomy (NCBI): domain Eukaryota; kingdom Viridiplantae; phylum Streptophyta; class Magnoliopsida; order Ericales; family Actinidiaceae; genus Actinidia; species Actinidia arguta. The sequence goes on from BRYE01000024.1 coordinate 4,993,023, forward strand.
AGTTGCTGCTGCTACTTCTTTATGTTGCTAAAATATGAATTTCATGATCAAATAATTGACAACCGAAAATATCAAACTAGTAACCTTAGTTAGTTGCTAGAACCTTGCTCCTCACTCGGATGGAACTTCTCAAACATAAGAATACCAAATAATGAAAAGAAGAGCTACCAAATTCTTGTACTTCGTATTTACATAGTATTTGTTTATCTTTAGAAAAAAATAATTTGCAACTTAGAACAATCTCTAATATCTATCATATATTGATACTGTATGTATATGAAAAAATATTTCCTAGAACATATATCATATATAATACATATAGATGTTCCCATAGGCGATCCCAACCTTTGGCCTAGGCGATTCCACCCTTAGACCCTTCTATATGCCCATGCTCTTGCTCCTCACCCACTAACCTTGCCCGCCCTGCCCCCGCTTCGTTGAACTATACATAGTAGCTATTTATTTGTTAATTTATGTATTTATTTGCGTTCTTTGACTAGATGAGGTCAATGATCGAAGTCGGCAGCTAGGGTTCCAGTGAGAGTAGCGAACCAAATGGAGGGAGAAGTTTGGAGGGCTTTGACAATGTTGTGTTTGATAAAAGTTATGTTACATGGACTCAGGTATGGGTGTCAGGTACGGGTATGTGTCTTAGGTGTCAGATTCATCTAATTCCCATTTCAAGTATTTATGGACACACCAAAATATTCATATCTCTTAGAACATTTCTTTTATTTTCCAGGGTAAATAGTATTTACAGGTTGTAATAACGTTTTTCATGCATAATTTGACAGTTTGAACATATTTCTTTTGTGAATTTGAACTACTAAAATATGCTTCCTAGTGAGTGTTCAATTAAAAATGTCGGACACATATCCCATATCTTAATCGAGTGTCGAGTGTCAAGTGTCTGACATGAATACTTTGTTCTTTTAGGAGAGTCCATGTAACATAGGATAAGGGATTAACGGAAAATGATAATGGCGTTTGATAAGGGAAAAATGTGGTTTATATATGTTTATGAAACAATGTGTGCGTGTGCGTGTGCGCATCTATTGAAGACTTTTAATTTGCCCTATTCAGGGCAGCCGAGTGGCTTAAACCAACCAGGCGGACCTTTTTATAAACCAACCAGACCCACCAGTCTGACCCAAGAACATATAATGAAACTTTAAACAAAAGCAGAATATAGCAGCCTATTTTACTTCCCAAAACCAGATTATACCATTAACTCTTTAAACTTGTCCTGTAAATGTTATAGCACTGGCATCCAACTGTCATATGGAAACATGAAGCAGACTATAAGAGTCTTAAATTAAACAGATTTCATTAGAAAGATGTCCAAATTGATCCATGTACTGGCAACCAACTTCTACTGTATAGTTGATTCAATTGGGCAGGCAGCTCCAGTTTCCAAAACATGACCTCTAAATTCTTAATTCCTAGAAGGCCAGCCCAAGCGGGTGTTAGAAGGATGGATTATAATGAAGCTTGACTAGTCCTAGTTTGCCTGGGCCCTGGAGGGTAACCTAGTCCATGTGTTCTGGTTTAGAAATTCATGCTTTAGACTGGAGAAGAGTCTGGATTTTGGACTAAGAGGTATAATGCCCAGTATAGAGTAGGAAACCATATTCTTTTCTTAGCATATGATTTCCTAAGAGATCAGATGTTCTTCCATTGTTTCCTTGGTTGCACATTGAATATATTTTCATTTTTGTACAGCTGTATATTTATGTTTACATCTTGCTCATTATGGACATGTTGCTGCAGTATTTGCAGTTCACAAAAAGTTTTTGTTAATGTTGATGGTGCACTTATAAGGTTCGCATCTATAGCC
>BRYE01000024.1:5029859-5047359 GCA_030159115.1 Actinidia arguta var. hypoleuca
GTGTCGTGATATCAAGAACAACAAAAAGTATTATTACATCAATAGCATCTCCAGTGATTGATATGGCAATGCCAAAGTCAAACTGATGACAATATGGCAATGGCAATGGCAAACTCATATTTTTGCGGGCAACATAAATGAAATGCTATAATTTGGCAATAAAGCTTCACTAATGCAAACCATTTCTTCTATTTTCTTCATGCTCTATTTATGGGTCCCATCACGAGAAAGGCAGAGGGTAAGAGCTTTGCCAAATTTGGCAATTGTCAAACCTTGAGCCAAATTTCCAAATTTGACACGAGATTTGACAACGCTACAATTTGGTAAGAGCATTGGCACACCTTTGGAGATGTCTTTCTATATTTCATATTTGGCATGATTTTTAGAGTTCCAATGTTCGCAGGAATAGATTTTGCTTTTTGCTTTAGTCATTATCTCCATGCACAAAAAGATCATTGTTTACAGTGCCAGCCTGACAATAAGGCAATTAACGCAGCTGCCTTAGGCCCCAAATTTATGGAAGGCCTCAAAGGCTTGTGGGTTATAGGCTATTAAAGGCCCAAAATTTTGAAGTCCACGCATCTGTTTTTTATTCTTCAGCTAGCCAACCATTCAAAATGCTAGTTTTTATTTTATACCAAAGGCCCAATTGCAGGTGGTTTGCACAGTTTTCTATTTATTCTATTTTTTGGTTAATTTCTCTCTCTACTGCTATCTTATCAATTCAACCTTTTTCCATTTTCAACAATTCATTCTTTTTAGTTTTCCACACTTTTGCGCGTGTGCCAACTCTGTTTCGTAAACTGATTTTTATAGAACACTATCCATATCACATGCTAGTTGCTCTCTTTTTAGCATTTTGAGTGAAGTACTTCAATCACCCATATCGAATAAAGGCTTCATGGTTCCAAGGAAGCATACCCCACATATAAAATGCATAAAAAAAGGGGCAAAAGGCACACCTTGGGCGAGCGCCAAATGGACAAGACATACGCTTTTGATGGTAATGCACAAATTTGAATGCATTGAGGAGTTTTTCGAAAGCCTTGTCTAGAGGCAAGGCTCAACGATGCCTTTTAAAATATTGCTGATGTAAATACCCCGAGTTGCTGAGGCACCACAATTGACACCTCTATGTTTTTTGCATCCAATTGACTTGTTCAATGTTAGAATTTGTTTCTCTGTGCTGTGCTATTTGATGTGAGGTAAAAAATTCGCCTAGTCAGAGACCATTTCCATGATGACTTATTCTCCAAAATGATTCCATCTCCGTTAGAAGTCTGTCATCGTGAGACTCCTTCTCAATCACTCTTCCACATAATCAGAGTCCGCTTCCGTGAGGATTCCACCTCTACAAGGGAACTACCTCCATTAGACTCCAGCTCCATCACGACTCCTATAATTACGGATTGTTCTACAAATGGCAACCTCCTACATTATCTCCAAAATTATTGGGATATCCTTCCATACTTATCCTTCCGAGGATCTTACCGTTATCCACTGACACGACTCATTACTCCATCTATATAAAGGCCACTCCCCCCATTACTAAAAGGTACGCTCAACAAAGGCACCATAGACACTTTTACTATTGTGTTCACCCATACTGTCTTTAATTATCTCCTGATCGCCTTGGTCTAATTCATATGCCGGAGGGGGTTTGAGCGGCCTCACCCCGACCGATTACGTTTGTTCATTGCTGCACAGGTCGCCCGAGTTTATGTCGAGGTCCAGTTCTGAGGTCGAGGAGCAATTCTGACTGTTGGTTGCTCTCCTAAATTTTTACCACAACGGTTTGGCGCTGTCTGTGGGAACGATAGTTCTCAATTATCTATGCACCGCGCAACCAACTGATACCCAGACCAAGTGTAAGCAGCCCTTTAGATTATAGAGGTCATCTAATGGCCCGTATCAATCAAACTCCGAATCTAGAGGGACTTTACCGTGAGATACATGGTATGGCCGAACAGATGAGAATCATGAACAAGAATAACGCCTGCCTGATACAATATCTCGCCGCAGCCAATCCACTACCTCCAGCCATACCTCCCGGTCTAGATATCCAACAGTCTTGCCGATCAGGCGACGACAATTCCTAGAACGACCATAGTACTGACCGAGCACGAAATAGGCGACATCGATCGCCAAGTCCTCGTCCCCAACGTGAAAGAAGTTCATCTTGTCAAAATCCCAATCATCCAGCCGAACCCCTGAAATGGAGGGCGAGGAAATTAGGCAAATAGGAAGATATCGTCGCTGAGACAACCAGATGCCCAAACGCCGAGATAGATCCACCACTTAGAGGATCAGGGACCTCGATGCCCGTATTGGCGCCAATATAGGTGCAAATGCTACAGTCACCATGGAAGCTTTAATCAAGCAAATCAAACCTCCGTTTACAGAAAGAGTAATGAAAACAAATATTTCCTCCAGATTCAAGTTGCCTACTTAACTCGGGGTATATGAAGGAAAGACAGACCCGATGCACCATCTGAATTCATACAAGATCCTGATGTCACTCCAAGGATATTCAGATGAGGTGATGTGCAAGGCTTTCTCTACAACATTGAAGAGGTCGGCGAGGTCATGGTTCAGAAAGTTGCCTCCAGGAACCATTGACTCATTTAGCGACCTGAGTAGACTCTTCGTCGCCAACTTTATGAGCTGCCGAGTCAGGCAAAAGAATGCCTTCCATCTGTTCACTATTCACTGTTCACTATTCACCAAAAGGAGACTAAGAGCTTGAAAAGATTACGTCAAGCAATTCAACCAGATCGTCTTAGAGGTGGAAGACCCCAGTGATAAAGTTGTGATTATGGCCATGATGGAGGGACTTCACCCAGGCCCACTATTTGACTCCCTCTCCAAAAACGTCCCTGCAACATTGTCGGCACTCCAGAGCAAGGCTGAAAAATACATTACATCAGAAAAGTTAGTTCAGACCAAACGAAGGAGGCGAGGAAAAGATGACCATAAAAGGAATGATTCACTTCGTCATCTGATGAGATCGACTCATTAAGCTCAATGTTGCTCACCTCACTTATGATTCTCACCTCGCCAAAGGCGCTAGTCACTATGTTTGTCGTTTGAAGGAGGTCGCGTATGCAAAGTTTATATTTCACCAAATCTCCATGCATTTATGTTTTTGAACAACAAACTCTTTCGAGACAAGTAATAAAATTTCTCCACTTTATTTTTATCGTCATTATATCACCAAGTGCAGGTTATATTTCGTCAATATCAAGCACCCATTCGCTGCAAAACAACGAGGTCATCTCCGAACCCTCTTGACCAAGGTAAAACGAGGTCACAAGGTTGTCTCCGAACCCTCTTGACCGAGAAAAAGTGAGATCATCTCCGAACCCTTTTGACCGAGGTAAGACAAGGTCACAAGGTCGTCTCCGAACCCTCTTGACTCAACGAGGCAAAACGATGAGGTCGGTCAGGTTATATTTCATCAATATCAAGTTCCCATTCGCTGCAAAACAACGAGGTCATCTCCAGACCTTCTTGATCGAGGTAAAACGAGGCGATGAGGTGGGCAATCTCCGAACTCTTTTTACTGAGGTCCGAACCCTCTACCGAGGTTTTATATTGCCATTGTGGATTTCGTCATTATCAAGAACGCCTATTCATTACAACATGATAATGCATCTTGATCACCATCGTAGATTTCGCTATTATTAAGGATGCTCATTCATTATAACATCATAAGGCATCTTGATCGCCAATCACCAATTTTGTCAAATGTATCTCGCTTGATTATTCAGGTCGCCGTGGTTAACTAAGGCATCTTGCTCGCCCAAGGTTTTCACCTCGCCCATTGGGCTCATAGGTGTTCACCTCGCCCATGGTGCTCAAATGTGCTCACCTCGTCCATGACGCTCATAGGTGTTCACCTCGTCCATGGCGCTTAAAGGTGTTCACCTCGCCCATGGCGTTCACAGGTGTTCACCTTGCCTAGGGTGCTCAAAGGTGTTCACCTCGCCCATGGCACTCACAGGTGTTCACTTCGCCCATTGGGCTTACAGGTGTTCACCTCGCCCATGGTACTCAAAGGTGTTCACCTCACCCAAGGTGCTAAAAAATGTTCACCTCGCCCATGGCGCTCGCAGGTGTTCACCTCGCCCATGGTGCTTAAAGGTGTTCACCTCGCCCATGGCGCTCATAGATGTTCACCTCGCCCAAGGTGTTTAAAGGTCTTTACCTCGCCCAAAGTGTTCACAGGTGTTCACCTCGCCCATGGGGCTCACAGGTGCTCACCTCACCCAAGGTGCTCACAAATGTTCACCTCGCCCTTGGTGCTCATAGATGCTCACCTCGCCCAAGGTGTTCACCTCACCTAAGGTGCTCACAGGTGTTCACCTCGCCCATGGGGCTCACAGGTGCTCATCACTTTGAGGATCAGATAAACATGGGGATGAGGTGAATGAGATCCCTCATGGTGGAGATGAATTATTCGCCGAATTAATGCAAGTTCTCCAAACGTTAAGATCGTCAAGAGAATTATCACCAATCGCTAGTGCCGGAGGTGCGATCACCATTGCCAGAGGTGATCATGTCACCAGTGTAAGAGGTGATCATGTCGCTAGTCCCAGAGGTGATCGTCACTTGTGCCAGAGGAAATCATGTTGCCAGCGTCAGAGATGACCTTGTCACCATGGCCAATGGATGATCGCCAATTTCGTCATTTCGCCAAACGATTTGTTACTCGATGGGGTGTTTCACCTCGGCATCTCGAGTTGGGGGGCTACTGATGTGGGGTAAAAAATTCGCCTAGTTAGAGACCATCTCTACGAGGACTTATTCTCCAGAAGGACTCCATCTCCGTTAGAAGTCTGTCATCATGAGACTTCTTCTCAATCACTCTTTCGCCTAATTAGAGTCCGCTTCCATGAGGATTCCACCTCTACAAGGGAACTACCTCCATTAGACTCTAGCTCCATCACGACTCCTATAATTATGGATTGCTCTACAAATGGCAACCTCATACATTATCTCCAAAATTATTCGGATATCCTTCCATACTTATCCTTCCAAGGATCTTGCCGTTATCCACTGACACGACTCATTACTTCTTTTATATAAAGGCCACTCCCCCATTACTAAAAGGTATGCTCAACACAGGCACCACAGATACTTTTACTATTGTGCTCGCCCATACTGCCTTTAATTATCTCCTGATCGCCTTGGTCTGATTCATACGCCGAATGGGGTTTGAGCGGCCTCACCCTAGCCGATTACGTTTGTTCATTGCTGCGCAGGTCACCCAAGTTTATGCCGAGGTCCAGTTCCAAGGCCGAGAAACAATTCTGACTGTTAGTTGCTCTGCTAGATTTTTACCACAACACTATTAATATCAAACAGATGACAATAGGAGAGTTTAGTATGTATAGAATCAGATTTATGCAGTTTCTTTTGGATTTGTTAATAAGTTTCCATTTTGAAATGACAAATTATACTATTTTAACTTCTTTAAATAGTAGTATTGACTATGAGAAACAAAAATAAATTTAAGCTTTCTATTTTTTTGTCTAATTTTCTTGTGTGTTGTATAATTTGGGAAAAATAAAATGAAAATGAGGGAAGAAGAACTAGTGTGTGGATTTATTACTTTATATTTTTGGGTTTACAATCTCCAGAGCCAAAGCTAGAAAATTATCAATTTATGCGGGCTTGAATACAAATCAGCGAGTAGGCCTCACTCGCAGGTATTGCCTTAGACCTCAAATTGCCTTGGGCTTGCCCTGATAGTTTACACTAGTTTTGTTACACGCACAAACCATCTTTATTATTATTCTACTGAAACTCACTTCACCGCGTTCTCTCTACCATTCATTTCAAAGAAAATATGACGATGACCGGAACTCAACCATTCCCAAAGTACTATTTGCCTTCTGATTCAAAAAACTTTCACACACAATGTGAATGTTCATAAAGTATTTTCAAGTGGTAAAAAAGAGAAGGTATACCCAAGACAAGTCAATAGCCCAGCTCTTGGCGTGAACAAGACTGTGCACAATGGCCTGTCTGCTTTGCAAGCTACCAGCCCTTCCAAGCTTTGGCATAAGACTAGGTGGCACCAGCTTGACCTGCAAATTCATATAGGCACACACACATTGTACATGCACAAAAGAAATAAAGGTCATGTTGGATTTCAGGATTAACATTGCTGGGAAAAGAAAGAGAGAATGAATCTTAATAATCCCATCTAATCTTGAAAAAATCATTTATTTATAGAATAAAAAGGGATAAAAAATCCTACGAAGTTGGGGGCCCAGGCAAGTTCCACAGGATGAGGCATCTAAACATTTTCACTATAGTATAGTCAAAGTAATTGTTATCCAATTATAGGTTTTTGGTAGAGACTATGTATAAAGGTTATGCCAAAATAGGGGGCCCTATTTTTTGGAAAAAAATTTTGACGGCCCGAGGCGGCTACCTTGCTTGCTTATGGTTAGGGTCACACCCTGAGAGTGAGACCCAAGGATGGACCTGGGACGTTGGCGGTCAACACCACCCCAAAAATTTATAAAAAAACTCTAATTTTATAGTAGTATTAACTATTAGTATTTTCAAATTATATAGGTTTTTGTTGAAATTAGAGTTTTTTTAGTATTTTCACTTGTGAGCTCTAAAAAAACATGCCATGTGTCCTTATAAAAATTTGACACGTCTTACTTTTTAATTGGCAAATTCTCTCTCTTTTTATGTCCTTTAATTTTCCAATGCCTATTTATTACCCTTTTTCCTTCGAAGATCAATAAACAAACTTTATAAGAAATGTGGGTGATGTTTCCTCTTCCTCATGTACAGACTCTAAAAGAAACTTGACTAGCTGGGTCTCGCTAATCACTGCATAACATAATAAGAGGGAAGGGAAATTTTTTTTGAAAGTTAGAATCTGCTTTTATATTATTTTTTTTGTATTTTGTAATTCTAAATGGTTTTCTAAGTTTAATGACTGGAGAAGGGAAATAAAAGATTCACTTAACAATGACAAGTGAAATTACTTAATTTGGTTACAATTATTTATGCATGTAGCCATTTCACATGCCAAAACTAATCGTTTATTTTTATTGATGCATATATAAACAATTTTCTCACTATAGTGAATTAAACATGAGATGCACGTGACCTAGTATTAAGTTTTTGGGATTTTATATTTTTGTGTGCCAAGGTATATTGATTTAATGGTACTTTTGTTTGGGGCTTTAATGTATTAGAGAAAAAGTGTATGTCCTATTCGAAAGAAAAAAGTGAATTTTAGTTACTTGGCAGAGTTGATTAATATATTTCCTTGCTTAACATGTATTTAACTATACGCCAATCTTTTAAGCTTGAAGGAAGAGTTTCGTGTAAATAAAATAGAAGCATACAACTGCATTATACTCGGAGATAGCTAGCTATAAACACTAAATCCTGAAAAAACACTTGTATTATATTAAACTTTTAAATTCAACATGTGCCATATAAAACTTAAATAAAATCAAATTCTAAATACAGATACATAAATAAATGTTAATATTATATTTCAAACGTAGGTTATAAATTTTATTTTTTATATTCAACTTCCGCTTTATGCGCCCGTCCCTGATGAGAACCACATCTTATACACAACAGTTTTCATTGGTAAGCACACTTAATCCCCCAATTGGCATTAGAATATCTCCTTAATCCTCCATCAAACTGGGACCCACAATCTATCTTATGATTCATTGGAAAAACCACCTCCATTCGCATTAAAATAATCGACATTAGGTTGGTTGAGGAGTTGTATTAAAGGCCGGACTATTTCACAACAATTCAATCCCATCCTACCTAAACCCACAATTAAACAAGTCCAAAATTCAATATGTGCAACTTATACAAAGCATGGCCAAGAATAAGATATGTAATTCATCGAGTCATTTTATCAAACAAGTGATGCGACCTACATTAGCGAGCTTGGCCGGGCAGTCTGGTACAGAGCTGTGTAGTGAAGGGTGGTAGGGGTGGGTGATGTCACCTTGTAGCCATTGGGTGGCCGCTTGGTTGCCGAGTCAGGCCTTCTCAATTGGGTCGCCAGTGTTCAGCACTCGTAGCGCCGTTGCTTCTAACGTATCTGTGGAGTTGTGGGTGAGAGAGATAATGGAAGAAAAATCGAAGATAGACACCCACGGTGGTCTTGCGATAGTGGTAAGAGTTGTTAGCAGTCAGTACTCAATAGTGCCCTAGCTGTAGCACATAAATAGTGAGATCGGCTGCTAGAGCTATTTTCGAAAAACGGCTCTCCGACGGTCAAGTTATATGACTGGAGAAAGTGTGTGTACAGAGAAAAAGTGTATATATGTTCGGATAGCAAAATAACGCGTACCTTTGCGAGAACAACAGTTCTCCTTTTATAGTCTAGCTCGGCGCGTACCTTGACATGCTAGCTGTCTTGTCACAAGATAGACTGCAGCTCAACGCGTACTCATACGCGCCAACTGTTATGTCAGTGAGTAGGCGGTTGACCCGGCCATGCCCCTATGACCTGGCTAGTAGCCAGTCATCATACAACTGACGTACCTGCCTTGGTGTGAGGGCTTTCAAAAGGAACTTTGACGTGCAAGCCACCTCTTGTCATCTGACATCCCTCGGGATTGCTGTCAGCTATTGCCCCTTATCCAAGTTATAGAGTGGTTATTATTTCGAACTTGTTAAATAGTGACAACTCGTAGATAACGATGGCCTAAGCTGGGGTAGGGCTAATGTTCGATGGCATCTTCACTGAGCTCTGGTGCGGAGAGTTACCAAGCTTACTCTAGATCGGTAGTCTGTCAGAAATCTCTGCCCTAACAAGGTCAGTTTCTGTCATTGTATATTTTATCCACTTACAATTGTCCTTTAGTTCGCATGAGCTGGGTTGATGCTCACTGAGGTAATGTGAGTTGGACATGTTTGTTCTTAGTTAGTTTCGATGACGGTTGACGGGGCGTGGCTTTTCATTTTGCCCTTTCGTATTCCCAAGCACGGATCTCACACGTTTTGTTTTGGCGGCTAGCTCTTTACATCCTACCATAATGATGGTCAATTCATCCCCTTTGGTAGACCTTTGGTTCTCCGTCATAATGACGGATCCTTCGTGTTCCGTACACCTGCGGTCCCTGTGCCTCCTTTCTGTCCCTATATAAATACTAGGCCTTGGGAGGTTTTTCTTTAGAGTGAGAATGAGGCTCTTTCCTTCTTATTGCTGTTGTCTAATTGTCGGTGACCATTCTCTGACTGTCATATGGGCCCTTCACTTCAATTGCGAAGAGCTCATTCCCTTGAATTGGGCGTGCGACTACAGCCCTAGGGGTAAACTAGCCGAGCTTGCCGTGAACGCGTCCCTTCTGCTTTTGGAAAATTCACTTGTAGCTGACAAATAATCTATATCGAGCAGTAAGTGCTCTTTTGTATCTAGTAACCATTCGGCTGCGAGTAGCAGATGCTCCCTTGTAGTTGATAACAATCTGATGCGAGTAGCGAATGGTCCGAACATTCGCCTTTGCCGGCATGTGATTTGCGGGCTTTGGCCTAATCAGAAAATATTGTCGTACAATCGCACGTTCTACCGCCCGGGGTCAGATCCAACATGAAGTTTGGTCAGCTTCATTCCCAGTTATTCATATCCATTCTCTGGGTAACTCTCCATGAAGATCCTCCAGCACAGCTCGATCGATGTTAGAAATGTTGCAGCTTGGTTGTTCACCTAGAATAGGTTCTGTACTTGCATAGTTTTGTAATGGAACAGTCTGTTATGAACAATTCTCTATAATGAATGGTTTCTAGTCTTGTAATCGAATCATCTTGTACTTGAACGATTTTCTATAATGGATGAATTTTTTTTCTTGAGTGCAGTTTGCAACTTTGCTTTATCTAGCCAAGCTTTCTCTTATATATATGCCCCCAAGTACACTTAGTCAAGATATACAGGGCATAGTTCATGTAAGATGGGCTCGGAAAAATCTCCCATGAGAATCTTTGCCAAGTGTACTTTGGTAGTCTCCAAGCTCGGTTCTCAACTAACTTTTTGTAAGATACTTCGCTTAACGCAACAAATTTCATGGAAAAAATTTTGGAGTTCTCGTTGAACTCGGCTAACCCTCCTTTTTTAAAATTTTTGCCAAGTGTGGTAGATCCTCACAGGGTTGAGTTCGGAGCTCAGTTAGCTTGGCTAACACACCCTTTTGATTTTGCCCAGCATATTTTGGCAAATCTCGTGGGACGGAGTTCGGAGCTCCCTTGAGCTCGGCTAACCCTCCATATCAAAATTTTTTGCTAAGTGTGGCAAATCTTCACGGTGCTGAGTTTGGAGCTCGGTTAGCTCGGCTAACTCACCCTTCTGATTTTGCCTAGCATACTTTGGCAAATCTCGTGGGACGGAGTATTGAGATCCCTTGAGCTCGGAGCTTGGTTAGCTCAATTAACTCACCCTTTTGATTTTGCCCAGCATACTTTTGGCAAATCTCGTGGGATGGAGTTTGGAGCTCCCTTGAGCTCAGCTAACCCTCCCTGTTAAAATTTTTGCCAAGTGTGGCAAATCCTTGTGGGGCTGAGTTTGGAGCTCGGTTAGCTCGGCTAACTCACCCTTCTAATTTTGCCTAGCATACTTTGGCAAATCTTGTGGGATAGAGTTCGGAGCTTCCTTGAGCTCGGCTAATCCTCCCTTTCAAAATTTTTGCTAAGTGTGGATAATCCTTGCAGAGCTGAGTTCAAAGCTCAGCTAACTCACCTTTCTGATTTTGCCCAGGATACTTTGGCAAATCTCGTGGGACAGAGTTCAGAGCTTCCTTGAGCTCGGCTAACCCTCCTTTTTGAATTTTTTGCTAAGTGTGGAAAATCTTGTGGGATGGAGTTCAGAGCTCCCATGAGCTCTGTTGACCCAATAGGCAACCCAAGAGGGGGGGTGAATTGGGTTTTTCAAACTTAATTGGTGATTTATAATTAATTGCTTTTAATCACAATGAATGTAAAATGCTATAAAAAGATTAATGAAAGAAATGCAATAAATGAGCAATAGTAATGATAGGAGAGAGCACATCAAATTTACCGAGGTTCGATCACAACTTGTGATCTACGTCCTCCCAAGATGTCCGCAAGATCTTCTTCCACTATTTGTAATCCGCAACTACAATGTGGGGGTTGGTTGTTCAAGTGCCCAACTCACTTTTACACCAAGTGGTTTTGTCCAAGCTCCACTTAAACTTCCTAGTGTTTTACTTACAAGAGGAAACACTCAAACTCTTAAGTGTTTGGCTTTCACAAGAGAAACACTCAAAACTCTCAACAAGTGTTTTTGGTCAAGTCACACTCAAACTAGCAAGGATGAAAGTATAGAGGTTTTTAAGATCAAGGACTCTCTCAAATAGAGTGGATAAGAGTGTAGTATCACAATCAATGCTCACACCAAGGGACAAGAAGAATGTTAAAGGATTCTTGACTTTAAAGCTTGTAAGATAAAATCAAAAGGCTTAGGATCATTCCCTTGTGTGATAAATGCCCTTGGAGACTTGTATTTAATGGCTGGAATGAAGAGTGTACCGTTGGTGGTAGTTGGGAAGCCATAAATGCTGTATCAAACATTTCTGCGTTTGAAAATCTTTCCGTTGGGTGTCGACACTTCTTCATGGTGTCGACACTTCACATGTGTCGACACATTGTTTCATGGTGTCGACACTTCAACTCTTCTATACTTGCCTGAAAACTGTCTCCAGGTGCTGATCTTGGTGTCGGCACTTTTCGTCAGAAAAATCTATTTTTGGTTACTGACTTTTGGTGTTGATACATGTGTCGAGACTACTTGCTTCAGTTTACACACTGTCATTTGGTGTTGATCTTGGTGTCGACACTTTACTTCAAGAACTTCTAAAATTTGAACTCTGACATTTGGTGTCGATCTTGGTGTCGACACTATGTCTTCAGAAAGTTCGCTGACATTTGGTGTCGATTCAGGTGTTGACACTTTGTCTTCATAAGTCTTCAGTTAGCAGCTACTGATGTTTGGTGTCGATACATAGTGTCGACTCTTTATCTCCAGAAAACCCATTGACATTTGGTGTCGAGTCAGGTGTCTACACTTCATTTCCAAAAGTCTTCAGTTAGCAGCTACTGATATTTGGTGTCGATACGTGGTGTCGACATTTTATCTCCAAAAAGTCCACTGACATTTGGTGTCGATACATGGTGTCGACACTTCTTTCTTCAGATTCTGGTTTTCGGCTACTGACTTTTGGTGTTGATATATGGTACTCCTGGTGTCGACACTTATGTGCAGAATACTTTCTATCGATTCTTTGATAATCCAAGCGTTGAGTTAATTTAATCTCTTTGTGAAATCATTCCTTGGATTTATATCATCTGTCTTTACTTATATCAAGTCCAGATTGATGAGTTCTCTTGATCTTTCACGGATTTGATCATTTTGTCTTCTGGGCTCAAGGTGTCGACACATTAAATAAGGTGTCGACACTTTCTGTTGGAAAGTGTTTAGGAGACTTCCATTGATCAGATGAATTGTGGATCGCTGCATACTTAGTAAACATGTTAAATACACATAAATGGTTTTGTTATCATCGAAATCGAGGCTTTATTCAACAAGCTCAACTAACTCTCCTTGATGTTGTGCCATGTGTCACCGTTTAATAAATTGATATCGATGGCCTTTTACCTACCCCTCGGCTTGTTTGGCTCGGCTATGTGGTGGGAGAACTACCATGTGTTCATTCCTAATTGGATTTGGATGCGATGGTTAGCCCGCCTCTTCATCTTCTATATAAGCATCCCTTTGTATTCTGGGCCATTGTTCATACTGTCATTCTGAGAGCTTAGAGAGAGAGAGACGTTCAACACCGTTGTGTTGCCGACTTCTACTCCATTTTTGTCTCCTTTGCCGACGACAGTTCTGACTTCGTTGACAGTCTCACGGTGAGTTCCGTTGCTTCACGTTTTCTCCTTTTCATTTGTTCTTCCCTGCACGTCGATTTCTCTTTTGGAAAAAATTTCGGCCTTCCTGGTGCGTTTATATTGTTTATTGCATGGTTGGTGCGCTATTTTATTGACATGAAGCTTGTGGTTGTCTGTCCGCCATTGACGGGTGCCTGCAAGCTCTTGAGTTGTGACCCAGGTTTGTTTGAATCGTTTCCAGCCCATTTTTGTTTTGAATAGGTCTATCTCCCGAATCCCTTTGCTACTGAGGTCAATCCGAAGTGGCAGAGGGATTTGATTACGTTAGGCCAAATTTATCCCTTGTTGCCGCTTTTGGAATCAGCTCAGTTCTTGTTGCCTACACTCATCATGATATGTGATTGAGCTCGTTATTTCCGTTTGTTTCAATTTTCAGAACATGGCATTGAACTAGGTTCAGTTGCTGGTTCATGACGATGATACTATAGCTCAGTCTGTGCCAACTAGCACATTCCTGATAATGTCATCATCGAAAGGTCAGGCCCAAATGATGATGCCGATTGGGTAGAGGAGGAGGGTAATCGTATTCCCATCCGGACTTGGTTCATCCATCAAGCCGGACCCAGGTTCCCTTTGAGTCAGTTGTTGAAGACGGTTATGTTCTTGTGTCGTCTCACATTTATGCAAGTATCGATAAACTTTCTCCGAATCGTCTTGGCTATGGACGCTCTAATGAGAACAGAAAAATAAGAATTTACTATTGAGAATTTACTTCACCTATATTGCATAGTTCAACTTAAAAGAAACTCCCAAACCCATATGTATGAGGGTAATCATTATCTTCACCTTCAAAAACCTAATCAGCCTCAAACGAGGTTGGTTACGGATTCCCCTAATAAAGATCTATATCTGAACAATTTTGTCTGGGTTTCAGGACAATGAGAATTTCAGGCCGATGACCCTAGTCATTTCTCCATTTCGAGGCAAAGGGGTAATATCCCAATTGGTGAGAGAAAATGTATTTTTGTTTCCCTTTACCTCGGTTTGTGGCGTGTTATCTTGTGTTTGCTTTGTCTTGTAGCGCTCTAATTTCTTGTTCATCTTGGTTTGATCGTTTACAGGGTTTAATGCCCGTTATTGGAGAAGAACCAAGTGCTGTGAAGACGCGATTCAAGTGGTGAACAATTGTGGGCGTACCCGTAAGGTTACCGAACTTCTCGGTTGTCTCTCGACTTATCACTACACTATCCCTTACCGAGCTAACTGTAGGGGACAACCTAGCCTTCACCCTTTCTGCTTAGGCGAACGAGCTCCCAAACAAAGTAGTTCATTCTCAATCGAAGTCAGTGACTTGATCAAAGGAACAACAACCGAGCTTAGGCAATTAAGGGAATACACTGAGGGAGAAAGCACTGGTTCTAGCGGCTCGAGCTCGTCAGATTCATCCAGCAGCTGGGATGTGGACCTAGGAGCTTTTGGTGATGAAGACGAGGACGTTGAGGTTGTGGACGGCGAAGAGGTTAACTAAGGTGAGGACCCAGACCAAGTTCCTACCATAGCTCCTCTAGCCTTAGTTCCGGCTATCGAGCCTATACTCGTGTCTAGCTCAGATTCGGAGGCCGTTGCCGACCTTAACTTTTTAGAAGTTGTGCCCACGGCCGAAGACATTGTCGAACATTCTTTCAATCTAGGCGGCAGTTGGGGTTACAACTCGGAGGAGGAGGAAGATAACGTGGTATCCAGGCAAAAGGCTCTGGGCAAAAAGAAGACTACGGGGATCGATCTTGCAAAATAGATCCCTAATCCAGGTCTGACTCTCCTGAACCCGCTAGTGGATCAGTCACATGCCCCGGCCTCCCAATAGGCTTGCAAGAGGAAGGGGAAGCAACTTACTGAGGAGACTTCCCATCAAAAGAAAGGAAAAGGTGTTGGTAGCTCCACTAGCACTCCTGAGCTCTAGGCTCCAACTTTAGCTACAAACAAGTCACGATTGCTGATACCTCGAAGGACCATGAGACCTGTGTGGCCTTAGGGAAGGCCATCATGCTTCCTCGGGATGTGGTGGACCTTGCTATGGAGGATTCATAAGAGTTCAGAGGTAGGTTGGTTATGATGGGTGCTCAAGTTTGCTGTTCAGCTTGTTCTATTCCTTGTCTCTCTCCTTTCAACACGTAGCAATTTTCTTGCATTTGTGTGTTTTGCAGCTATTCCAGTGAGCTATGGCCACTTCCGAGCAAATGAAGAGGCATGCCAATGACCAGTGGAAGGCCATTCAGAGAATCCACGGTGTAGAGAAGGAGTTGAAGCAAGCCAGGAGCAAATTGACCAATGCCCGTAACGCGGTTGAGATTGCCACTTAGTAGAGGAACAAGGCTATGCAAGAAGTGGCCAATTTGCAAAAGGTGGCGTGGGGAAGTGTACCAGAAGGTTTTTGATCGCGCCTACAAACGGTCTAGGGACGCATATGAGAAACAGGTCATCGAGCTGCGCCATGAGATTTTCCAAGAAAGCTGGCTTGCCTGCTTGAAGGAGCTCGAGACCACTTTTGACCATCCTACCTAGACTGCTCCAGCTCCACCGTTCGAGCTCCCTGATCCACCTGCGGCTTACTTTTCGATCAACCTTCCTGGCTTCAATGAAGATGAGTATGCCAATATGCCACCTGAGGAGCAGGAAAGTGACAACACCAAGCCCCAATTGACAAGCCTGTTAGAGGTGAAGGGATGGAGGATGTGGGAGATGGAAGAGTGGAAGTTGAAGGAGAAATCATCCTTAAAGTAGCTCATCCGAACACTCCTTATGATTTTTGCTTGAATTTCTAACTGATTTCTTTGCTCATAATTTGTAATATTCTGGTCTTTTGAATGAATTTTTGCTTTCTTTGTAAAGCTCCTTTGAATGCATTGCTAGACTTTCCAGTTCATTCTTGAGTAGATGGTATTATTATGTTCCTCGCTTGGATGTCGATAGTGCAATTGCATCTTTACTTTTCAAGTTTTTCATAGCAAAGATCGGAGCTCTCCTTAAGCTCGGCTAACTCTTCCTAAAAATTTCTGCTAAGTGTACTTGGGCAAAAGTTGCGGGGTAAAGTTTGGATCTCTCTTCGAGTTCGGCTAACTTCTTCTTGACTTTTGCCAAGTACTATTGCATCAATCTTTGTGGGATAAAACTTGGAGCTCTCCTTTTGCTTGGCTAACTCTTTCCAAAATTGGCACCAAGTGCATTTATACGCAAACTTGTTTAGGACACGCGGCACGCGTGGGAGTTGCAATGTGTCCACTTTTTCATTGGTTGTTTGACCGTGGTTAGTCCGCGAAATGTCGTGGTTGAAATTTTGTCGGCACGCTTTAGGAGCTTTCTTGGCCCTTAAAAGGCTATCTCACACTTCTTAGAAGGGAGCTTTTGATCTCCTTAATTTTAGGACTTTTAAAACTTTCATTTTTCTCTTAGCTTAGGAGTAGTTTTTAGTATATAACTAGAGAGAGAGTGGAGTGGAAGGAAGAGAGATCTTGTTCCTATTTCAAGACTTGGAATTCCTTAAGCTACTTCGTTTTCATGGTTATAAGTTTTATATTATAGTGTCAAATTTCATTTATGCTAATTAGTTTTCCATTTTATCATAGCATTGTATTAATTCCTTTTTCGTTCTTGGTTATTCTTTTGCTTATTAGTTTATCTTGCACACATGATTCCCTCTATACCCATAGAGAGTTAAATCTATTGGCTTGGTTCAAGGACTATGTCCCCTTCAAAACTTAATTTGAATTAGTTTCTTCTCTCTTTCAAAATGGTTTCAATGGTTGTTTAGGATTGATTAATGGAATTTTAAGATCAAAACTTAGAGTTGCACACATATTTGATTATTTATCAACAAGATTACTTAGTACAAGTAATTCTTAGATCTATTGCATTATAAGTGTTGGGAATAGGATATGAACTCATTACAAATTCCATAAACACATCTTTAGACATAAAACATATTTTTAATGTAAAATCTTCCAACCAATAGCAGCCTGCCTTGAGATTTGGTTGAGTTGATGAAAAGATGAGAAATTGAAGCATCTAAGCTAGGAGAAGACTACGTACTTGAACCATGCTATTTTTATATTTCATTTTAAAATCTTTCAAAAATCACAAAAATATATTTTTACAATTTCTACACTTGCAACAAAACTCAATCTTGCAATTCAAGCTCTTTGTAAAAAATGACCTTAGTACTTCCGAGTATTATGCTGCACAAGTAGGTTCCTACGCTTGAAAACTAAATTAGATAGCTAAAATAAACATCAAAAAGTGACAAGCAACTGGTTATCCAACATAGTAGTAGTAAAGAAGAAAAATGATAAGTGGAGAGTGTGTGTTGATCACTAAGATGTTCGAACGTCTGATGAGGCATACCATGGAAGCTTACATCAATGACATGGTGGTGAAAAACAAAGAGGAGCAGGATCATTTAAAGGACCTTTCTGAGGTGTTTGACATCCTTAAAGAGAAGAAGATGATACTGAACGCGGCTAGTAGCACCTTTAGAGTAAGCTCCGAAAAATTCGTAGGGCACTTAGTCATTTGACGAGGAATCGAGGCAAATCTA
>BRYE01000024.1:5052359-5054859 GCA_030159115.1 Actinidia arguta var. hypoleuca
GGGATTAATGTGATTTTTAAGGAACCAATCTACAAGCTCCTCACCTGGATCCGAGATAAGCCATAATTCAAGAAGCCCGCCCCTATAGAAGGGGACCCCAAAAGGCACAATCAACTATGGAAGTGTTCCTTTTATGAGGAGAAGGGACACATAATCAATAATTGTTGATCTCTAAAGGTTTTTCTTAATCAACTCATTTAGGATGGGCATCTAAAAGAGTTTGTCGATCAGGAAAAAACTCTAGCAGAGGAAGTCAATGTCAAACCTAACCCTAGGTTCGACCACAACAATGAAGAAATAGATAGGCCCTGGAAGAAGGCCTTCTGATGGAATCTATTCACATGATAGAGAGCCCAAATCACCCCAATTTCGATAATAGAATCCGGGGGTAGATCCACATTCTTAGACAAACGCACGAGGTCCTCTCGGTCCAACCAATGGCTAAGAAGCTGAGGCAAGCCATATCCAAATCAAAAGTATCACGTTCTCCAAAGCTGACCTAGAATAGGTCCAGCATCCCCACGCTGACCCTTTAGTCATCCAATTTTGGATCAATAATTATGATGTGAAAATGATACTGCTAGACACAGAAAGCTCGATCAAGGTGACTTATTCAAATAACTTAAACTATCAGAGGCTGACTTAAAGTCTGCTCGAGCCCTTTTGGTCGGGTTTAATGCATAGTCTCATTGGCCCTTGGGAACTATAACCCTCAAAATCTGAGTTGGTTCCCTAGAGCTGGTGACATAGTTCGTTGTAATTCATATACTTTCCCCCTATAATGTGATCGTTGGCCGAGACTGGTTAAATAGGACAAAAGAAGTCGCTTCCACATTGCACCTTTGAGGTGAAAAACCTTTTATGGAGACCAAGTGGTAGTTAAGCAATTCTATCTTGCCACAATCTCCACTAAGACAACCATGAAAGAAGTGCAACTAGTCAAAGAAGAGCACGAGGTGTTGGAAGATGTCAGAAGGAACCCCGAAGCCAAAATTGTGAAGAACCTGATACGCTATGAACTAGATGAGCCAAGCTCAAATAGTTTCTTGTTCACTGGTGCGAACCTAAAAGAATGAAAGAGAACCAAATTCATCGAGTTTCTAACAGCTAATATCGAGGTCTTTGCATGGACACCGTACAGAATTCCTAAGATCTTATTAGACATGAGTTGAACGTCCCTTTTGAGGCTCGCCTAGTAAAACAACGAGGGAGAAGGTCTGCAACCGAGCACATGGACGTCGTAATAGAGGAGGTAAAAAAAATTAAAAAAGGCAAGTGCAATAACAGAGGTTCTTTACCCGATGGCTATCCAACACGGTAGTGGTAACAAGAAAACTAGCAAGTGGAGGGTCTGCGTTGACTTCACAAGCCTTAACTGAGCTTGTCCGAAAGACTACTTTTCTTTGTCAAAATTGATCAACTAGTGGACTCTACTTCAGGTCATGCCCGAGAGAGTTTCCTGGATGCATACCGAGATTACGACCAAATAAAATGCATCCAAGTGCGCCTTCGGGGTAAACTCGAGAAAATTCCTAGGGCACTTGGTGACTCGACAAGGGATAGAAGTAAATACAGAGCAAATTATGGTGATCAATGACCTTGTCAGCCCAAAAACTTTGAAGGAAGTTAAAAAATTGACCGGAATAACGATAATACTAAATTGATTCATCAGTAAGTCCTCTGACAAATGCCGTCTATATTTTCAACTACTTTGCAAAAATAAAAAAAATTATGGAATAAGGAATGCGAACTCGCACTCCAACAGTTTAAAGAATACTTAACTAGACCACCACTTCTTTCCACTCCGGATGAGGGAGAACTATTCTACGTCTACCTCGCCAACTCCAAACACGTCGTTAACTAGGTGCTTCTAAGGGAGGTAGATGGAAAGCAATGTCCGATCTACTTTGTCAGTAAGATGTTTATAGATTGCTAAACAAGGTACCTACTACTGGAAAAACTAGTATTGGCTCTAGTTTTAACTTTGCGTAAGCTCATGCACTATTTTCAAGCACATTTTATCATTGTATACACTGAGTTTCTGCTAAAAAATATCTTGTCCAAAGTAGACCTGTTCGGGCAACTCTCCAAATGGGTCATCGAGCTCGGACAATCGGACATAAATTTTTGCCAAGGGCAACAATAAAAGAACAAGTCTTGGCTAATTTTTTGGCTGAGTTCTCATCCCAAACTATGAGTCCAGAATAGGGTGCCCTACGACTACACATAGGAAGGAGGAGGGCTCGACAAGAAAATCAGCTAAGACCAAGTCAGCACTTGAGGGTCTCGATGTTATCAAAGAACAACCTCAAGTCGCAGAGGTAACCACTGCTAGGGAAATCATTGAAGGTCCCGAGATTGATATAGAACTACCTCAGACCATTGCAGTTGACTTAATCTCGGTTCCTAGCCATGAAACGCATAAGGAATCTGTCCTAATCAACACTGAGCTGGATGAATCAAATTGCAAATTTTTTACGACATGACAAGTTGCTAGAAG
>BRYE01000024.1:5117359-5134859 GCA_030159115.1 Actinidia arguta var. hypoleuca
CGAACAAATCCTGAATCATAAAATGTTCCGAGCAGAGTACGTCGCCTAATATCTCCAAACTCGCCTTCCAGGTCGCCTAATACAGTTAATGAGTCAAGCTCCATTCCATTTACAAATTCCTGCCAGATCGCCATAGGGCGAGATGATTCACCTCGCCCAATGCAGAGACTTCTCCTTCAAAGACTTCTCTCCAAAAGAACTCCCATCTCCATTAGAGATCTGCTATCACAAGACTCCTAACCTGATTGAAGTCCATCTCCATAAAGAGTTTCACCTCTGCAAGAGGACTGTTTCCAATAGACTCCAACTCCACAACGTCGCCTATAAATCCGGAATGATCACCAGTTGGCAGCCTCCAGATTGAACTCCAGATTTAATTGGGATATCATCCCATGCTTATCCTTCCGAGAAATTCGCCATATTACACTGACACGACTCAATTCTCCCGTCTATATAAAGGCCGCTCCCCCACAACCAAAAAATTACGCTCAACAGGCACTACACACTTTTATTGTGCTCTCCATACTGCCTTATTCTCTGGTCGCCTTGGTCTGATTCATACGCCGGAGGGGTTTTGAGCGGCCTCACCCCGGCCGATTACTTTTGATTCATTGCTGTGCAGGTCGCCTAGCTTTAGCCGAGGTCCAGTGCCGAGGCCGAGGAGCAATTCTGACTGTTGGTTGCTCTCTCAGATTTTTACCACAACAGTTTGGCGCCGTCTGTGGGAACGAAAGTTCTCTTTATCCTATGCACCTCGCAGTCGACTATTATCCAAACCAAGTACTAGCAGTCCTTTGGACAACAGAACACGTCCAATGGCCAACACTAGTCAAGCTTCAGATTTAGAGGGCCTCCATCACGAGATACATGGGATGGCTGAACAGATGAGAATTATGAACGAAAATAATACCCTCCTCATACAGCACCTCACCGCAAATAATCGCCCACCACCTCCTCCGGCTCCCCGTCATTCTCATCCATCAGGGAATGTATCCCAGAGTCACCATAGCACCGGGCGAGACAGGCGACGTCACTCTCCCAGCCCTCGCCCTTAACGAGAGGAGAGCCCAAGAAGCCCATCATCAGGGTCATCATCCAGCAAGACGCCAGGGCAGGAAAACGAAGTGGCGAGGCGGGTCAGATCTCCTAGGAGGGCCCAGCAAGAACAAGGTATATCCACTTCCCAGAAAATTAGGGACCTGGATGCTCGCCTGGACGCTATCAACACGGGGACCGGCGCCCCGATAACTGTAGACGCTTTGATCAGGCAAACTGAACCACCTTTCACCCACAGGATAATGAGAGCCAGGGTGTCGTCCAGATTCAAACTGCCTACTCAGCTCGGGGTATATGAAGGCAAAACAGATCCAATGGATCACCTGGATTCTTACAAAAATCTGATGCATCTCCAGGGTTACTCGGACGATGTCATGTGTAAAGCCTTTTCTGCTACACTCAAAGGGGCAGCGAGATCGTGGTTCCGAAAGTTGACACCTGGAACCATAGATTCATTTGGCGAACTGAGCAGACTTTTTGTGGCCAATTTTATGAGTTGCAGAGTCAGGCAGAAGAACGCGTCCCATCTTTTCACCATCCACCAAAAGGAAACGGAGAACTTGAAGGATTATGTGAAGCGATTTAACCAGGCTATATTAGAAGTTGAAGATCCCAGTGACAAGGTGGTCGTCATGGCAATGATGGAGGGGCTTCGTCCAGGTCCCTTGTTCGATTCTCTGTCCAAGAACGTTCCAGAGACATTGTCCGTACTTCAAAGTAAAGCCGATAAATACATCGCCGCGGAGGAATTGGCCGAAGCCAAACGGAGGCGAAGGGGAAAGGAGGACCATAAGAGGAAAGAGCCTGATACAAGGCGATCTGATTATAAAGACGAGCGGAGAAGCAAGCAGCCTAATCGGGAGAGGCAGACCAATGACAGGCGACCTCGTACTCCACCTCGCCGCACTGAGCTGGTGTTGCCACCGCTTAATGCTCCCATTGCCCAAGTCCTCACAGAAATCAAGCATGAAGAGTTTGTCAAGTGGCCCTCAAAAATCAAGACTGATCCCCGGAAGAGAAACAAAAATAAATATTGAGAGTTTCACCGAGACCATGGCCATAATACCGAAGACTGTTTTCATCTAAAGGAGCAAATAGCTGACCTCATCAAAAGGGAATATCTAAGAAAATACATTAGAGATCGCCATTCCCCCAATTCACCGGAAAGAAGGTACAACGATAACCGACCTACTGCTGGAGAGATTCAGGTAATACACGGTGGGTTTGGATCCGGAGGGAGTTCAAATTCATCTAGAAAAAGGCACGCCAGAAGTGCAGATATGTCCACAGAAGTTTACAACCTCTCCTCACCAATGGCCGACGTCAACCCGCCCATTACCTTCAACAATGACGATCTAAAAGGCCTGCACCAACCTCATGACGATGCCCTAGTCGTTTCGAGCATCATCGCCAATTTTACCGTCCAACGAATCTTGGTCGACAATGGTAGTTCGACTGACATTCTGTTCATCTCCGCATTTGAAAAAATGAAGATAGGGCTCGACAGGTTGCAGCCCTTTATGACGCCATTGGTGGGATTTGGAGGAAATCTGACTCATCCCCTGGGATGGGTCAAATTACCAGTTACTTTGGGGACAGAACCTTGTCAAACTACTGTTTGGCAGAACTTCATAGTAGTTGATTGCCCTTCCCCCTACAATGCCATTCTAGGCCGCCCAACTCTGGGCGAAATTAAGGCGATCACCTCAACCTACCACCTGAAGATGAAGTTCCCTACCTCGGTAGGAGTGGGAGAAGTGCGGGGCGACCAGAAAGTGGCCAGACAATGTTTCATTTCGGCCATGAAGATCGAGACCCTCCCGGTACCAAATACCCAATAGCAATTACCGATCAACGATGGCAAGATGGAATCCCTGAGGGACGAGGTGGAACAGGTGGTCTTGATGGATCCCCGAGAAACCGAAAACACTAAGCCCCTTGAAGAAACTACCTCAATTTCCATTCATCCGGAATATCCTAATCACCACGTCATGATCGGAACAGAACTTGCCGCAGAACAGCGCGATGCTTTAGTGGAATTCTTAAAAAGAAACTTCGATGTTTTTGCCTGGTCCCAAGGTGACGTCCCGGGGATAGACCCTCAGGTCGCCATGCATAAATTACAGATCAATCCAGCAAATTCTCCTATTCGCCAAAAGAGAAGGAAATTCGCCCCTGAGCGACTTCGAGTCATCGACGAAGAGGTCGCCAAACTCATCAGAGCTAAAGTTATGAAGGAAGTCCACTATTCAGAATGGTTAGCTAATGTTGTCGTCGCCCCAAAAAAGGGGAGAAAGTGGAGAGTATGCGTGGACTACACTGATCTCAACAAAGCATGCCCAAAAGACAGTTTTCTACTACCAAAAATTGATTTAATAGTCGACGCCACATCAAAGCACGAGCTTCTTAGCTTCATGGATGCCTTTTCGGGATATCACTAGATCAAGATGTTTCCCCCCGACGTAGAGAAAACTTCCTTCATCACGGAACGAGGATTGTACTGCTACGAGGTCATGCCATTTGGTCTCAAAAATGCCGGGGCTACTTATCAAAGATTGGTAAACAAGATGTTCAAAGAGCTAATCGGAAAGACCATGGAAGTATATATAGACGACATGCTAGTGAAAAGCCTCGAAGCAGCAAAGCACATCGCCCACCTTGAAGAAGCTTTCGACATTCTGAGGAAACACAGGATGATGTTAAATCCTTCCAAATGCATCTTTGGCGTATCATCCGGAAAATTCTTAGGGTTCCTGGTAACCAAACGTGAGATTGAAGCTAATCCAGACCAAATTCAAGCTCTGCTTCGGATGAGCTCGCCCAGAAACATCCGAGAAGTCCAGCAGCTAACCGGACAGGTTGCCGCCCTCAACCGATTTGTTTCCAAATCAGCGGACAAATGTTTACCGTTCTTCAAGATCCTAAGGAAAAATCAAAATTTTCAGTGGACAGAAGAATCGGAAGAAGCTTTTCAACACCTTAAAAAGTATTTGGGGTCACCTCCTCTGCTTGTAGTTCCGACCACGGGAGAAGACTTGTTCATATACCTCGCCATTTCGCCCACAGCAGTAAGTGCCGTGCTCATCCGAGAGGAGAACCATGTCCAAAAGCCGGTATATTATGTTAGTAAGGTCCTGATAGGTGCTGAGAACAGATACGTAATGATTGAAAAGCTCGCCTACGCCCTCCTGATCGCTGCCAGAAAACTTCGCCATTATTTTCAGGCCCATCCCGTCACCGTATTGACCGATCAGCCGTTAAAACTAGTTCTTCAACGACCAGATACTTCGGGAAGACTACTGAAATGGTCCATTGAGTTGAGCGAATTCCATAGTAACTATAAACCGAGGACGGCGATAAAAGCCCAGGCTTTAGCCGACTTCGTGGTCGAATCCACTCACCATCCCGATCTAGAATTCTCGGAGGAAGGGATTCACAACTCAGAAAATGACCTCGGGAACTCGGGGGAGGAAAAGCTCGACAAATGGACATTGTTTGTTGATGGGTCTTCCAATCAACACGGGTGCGGTGCAGGTCTTGTTCTGCAAACCCCGGAAGGAGAACAGATGGAATACGCCATACGAATTGGGTTCAAAGTCACCAATAACGAAGCTGAGTACGAAGCCCTCCTCGCCGGATTACGGGTCGCCACAAGATTGGGAGTCCAATCAATTGAAGCCTACAGCGACTCCCAACTAGTGGCTAACCAGGTTCAGGGAGATTACCTCGCTAGGGATGTACGAATGGCAACTTATTTGGATGAAGTTAAACGCTTAACTCAGAAGATCAAAAGGTTCACCGTTCAACAAATCCCCAGAGAAGAAAACAGAAAAGCAGACGCCCTAGCAAATCTTGCTTCAACTTTTGATTTTATATCAGACAGAAGTATACCGTTGGAATTCTTGTCCAAACCAAGCATTGAGGTCGCCAAATCTGTCTATACAACAGAAACAAATCCGACCTGAATGGATGAGATCGACACATACCTTCGAGACGGTACATTGCCAGCAGATAAACTCTAATCTCGTCGAATTCGCCATAGATCTGCAAGGTTCTGCCTACTACATGGAATTTTATATAAACGATCTTTCTCTGGTCCCCTCCTAAGATGTCTCCGACTTGAAGAAGCCAGTTATGTGATGAGAGAAATCCACGAAGGCATCTGTGGAAATCACTCGGGGGCAAGGTCGTTGGTACGAAAGACGATTCGCCAAGGTTACTTCTGGCCCCAGATGGGACAGGATGCAGCGAAATACACCAGGGAATGTGACAAATGCCAGAGGTTCGCTCCATCCAACCACCTTCCCCATACCGAGATGGTGCCAATTACCAGTCCTTGGCCATTCGCCCAATGGGGAATCGACATACTAGGGCCATTGCCTCAAGCTCCATTACAGAAGAAGTTCTTGATCGTAGCTATTGATTAATTCACAAAGTGGGTAGAAGCTGAACCGCTGGCCAGAATCACGGAAAAGAATACGAGAAACTTTGTTTGGAAGGGTATCATTTGCCGATTTGGAATTCCAAAGGTTCTTATCTCAGACAATGCCCGGCAATTTGACAATGACGGATTCAGGAAATTTTGCTCAGACCTCGTCATATCGCATCATTTCTCCTCGCCCGGCCACCCTCAAGCCAATGGCCAAGTAGAAGTCACTAACAGAACCATCCTCAGAAATTTGAAAACGAGATTGGAGAAATCCAAAGGGGAATGGGTGGAAGACTTGCTGAGCATATTATGGGCATATCACACTACTAGCAGGATTCCTACTGGTGAAACGCCTTATTCCATGGTTTATGGAACTGAGTCAGTGATACCTGTCGAAATCGGAATGCCGAGTTTCAGGATTTCAAATTTTAATAGAAACAGCAATGATGGCGAGCTGAGAATCAACCTCGACCTTCTTGAGGAAAAGCGGGAACAAGCAGGCATACGCCAAGCAGCTTACAAACATCAAGTCGCCAAATATTTCAACCAGAAGGTCAAACACAGATCATTCTTACCGGGTGACCTAGTTCTGCGAAAAATTACCCTGTCAACCAAAGAGCAAAATGCTGGGAAATTAGGACCAACATGGGAAGGCCCCTACAAGGTCGTCAAGGTAACTAGACCGGAGACTTATTGGCTGGAAGACATGAACGGAAAAACACTCCCCCATCCTTGGAACGCTGAACATTTGAAGAAATATTTTTAATAATTCCCCTGGACAAAATACTTGTAACTCCTAGATTTTATTCTGAGTAATAAAATTTCTCCAATTTATTTCAAACAATAGTGCAAAATGAAGATCTCCTAACCAAGATCTCCAGTTCATCGAAAGATGACGGAGGCATCTTGCTCGCCTATTCAAGATCGCCAGTTCATCAAAAGATGACAGAGGCATCTTGGTCGCCTATTCAAGATCGCCAGTTCATCGAAAGATGACGGAGGCATCTTGCTCGCCTAACCAAGATCGCCAGTTCATCGAAAGATGACGGAGGCATCTTGGTCGCCTATTCAAGATCGCCAGTTCATCGAAAGATGACGAAGGCATCTTGGTCGCCTATTCAAGATCGCCAGTTCATCGAAAGGTGACGGAGGCATCTTGGTCGCCTATTCAAGATCGCCGGTTCATCGAAAGGTGACGGAGGCATCTTGCTCGCCTATTCAAGATCGCCGGTTCATCGAAAGATGGCGGAGGCATCTTGATCGCCCATTCAAGATCGCCAGTTCATCGAAAGATGACAGAGGCATCTTGATCGCCCATTCAAGATCGCCAGATCATCGAAAGATGACGGAGGCATCTTGGTCGCCTATTTAAGGTCGCCAGATCATCGAAAGATGACGGAGGCATCTTGGTCGCCTATTCAAGATCGCCGGTTCATCGAAAGATGACGGAGGCATCTTGCTCGCCTATTCAAGATCGCCAGTTCATCGAAAGATGACGGAGGCATCTTGATCGCCCATTCAAGATCGCCAGTTCATCGAAAGATGATGGAGGCATCTTGATCGCCCATTCAAGATCGCCAGATCATCGAAAGATGACGGAGGCATCTTGGTCGCCTATTTAAGGTCGCCAGATCATCGAAAGAATTGCACAAGGATACAATATAAGAACCAACATGCAAAATTGTCGAAAAAAAAATCAACCTTTATATTCATGACCATTCACATTACAAATTACATTTATGATAAAGGAGGGGGATTGTCCTCGCCTTGGGGAGCTGCGTCGCCCGGAGGATTCGCGTCTCCTTTTTCGACAGTTTCTTCCTCGCCCCCTTGTCCTTCTCCTTCATCCTCCAGGGCAAGCAGGTCAAGATCAAGACGCATCTCTTCTAAATCTATGGCCAGGTCGGGATGATGATGGCGTAGCTGACGTTTGCAGAAATCGAACCCATCGCTAAAATACCTCGAGGATGAGCTTTCAACGGCCTCGGCGTAATCTGACGAGGATTTAAATTCCTCAACAGCCAGCTGCCCTGCACGCTCCACTCTCCCCCTCAAGTCTTCCACCAAAAGCCCTGCCTTTGTCAGACTATCGGAGAAAGCATCTCTTTCAGCCTTGACTTTGGCGACCTCGTCGCCGACCTGCTGCTCTCGAGCTCGCGCCTCGGCCAATTGTTGCTCCAGATTGGAGGACAACTTCTGAAGGCGAGAAACTTCAGTGTCCAAAGAAGCAGCTCGCCCCTGTTGAAGGGTGGCCTCCTCAATGGTCTCCCTGCTCTTCACCGCCAGAGACGACCCGAACACAAGCGCCTGCTACAAACAAATCAGTTCAAAATGATCAAATTTGAAAGGGATGAAACGTATTAAGTTAGTATCAAAATAATACCTGGCCAAGGGCGTGAATAAATTTTGAGGCAGTCTGGTCCAGAGTGAGCTGCCCCACCTTTTCCTGATCCATATGGGGGATTACCCCTCGGAGAATCTTCTCGGCCACCGAAGGGCTCCCCAAAATGGAGGCCCTCGGACCAAGTGCAGTGCCCAACGAGGGCGAGCTTCCCTTCCCGGGACCAGAAGAAGGGGCTACTGGATGATGTGCTGGACCAGATTTCTTTTTTGGCTCGGGGATGGGGGCTTGTCCCTTGCCTTTGGACTCACCCCCGGATTTCGCCTTCTTACTCGGCGAAGAGGGAGGTTCATCCACTGGACGCTTCTCGCCAATGACCACCCCCTTTGCAGGAAGGGGACCAGATTTTTGGGATGAACTCTCACCTCGGACTTTCTCCACCCGTTCGCCGAGTTTCTTCAGACTGATTCTCCTCGACATCGCTGCAAAAAAAAAAAAAGATATATATCAGACGTAAAAAAAATATATACAAAGGTAGCAAGGGTTTATACCATCCGATCTAAGCTCGGGGGATAGCTCAGAATCCGACCAAGATTCTGATGTCGAGACCGAGCTCGATCCCAACGCTGAGCAAAATTCAAGGACAGGGTCTCGGATTTTTCCCCCCGACCATCTTAATAAAGTCAGGTCGGGAATATGAGGAGCAACCTTCCTCAGTTCTTTCCTAACAGTCCCTATATATTCTATTGAATCATCTTGGGGCTGGCCATCTTGAGGGAGTTCACCACGGGAAGAGCGGGACTCACCCGCTTTACCCGACGTAGATGACGGCTGCGGATGATCGCCCTCCGATCCTGATTTCGTAGGACCAGACGAGCTGAAAATCCGGCCAAAAGCCTTGGTTTTGAAAATCATGGGGACATTGTAGCGCCCACGTTCCGCCACCGACTTGGAAATTTGATCATAGAATTCCTGCTCGAACGACAGCAACGTAGGCAGCTCGTTGCAGCGTTTATCTGAAAATAGAGCCATGTTAGTACCGATCTATTTAATTAATAAACCAATGCTGGCAAAATAAAAGCCGACCTGGAATTTCCCATGACCTCGGAATCCGCGGTACTCCCTCCCGAGGCTCTTCATCAAAAAGCTCCTATTTGTCCTCGGAAGCAAAAAAGAACCTACTTTTCCACCCCTTCACGTTACTAGGGTATCCTCCAAGGATAGTTTTCTTGTATCTCGCCTTGAAGTACAGCCACCCTTGGTCCGGCTTAGGATTATTAGTGAGGGAAAAAATGTTCCTAAACTTGGATAGGGTCATCACGAACTTATGAACTCGCCACAACGTCACGGTGCCGACAATACTGCGCCAGGCGTTGGGACGAGCTGAGCAGGACAAATTTTATAAAAAAGCAAAATTGACCTAATAATTATAGGAATAGGAAAACAGAGGCCCGCGGGAAAGGCGGCCTCATAAAAAGCCACCTCTCCAGGGCGAGCAGAAAGAATGGTCTCGCCCTCCTCAGGAAGTCTAAGCTGTACACCCTGAGGGAATGAATACGTCTCCCTTAGTAAGCCGAGCTCCTCAAGGGTCATAGTATTATGTTCCTTAGTTACAGAGGGCTGAATGTTATCTGAAGGAATGACCTCGGCAACAGATGGATCTTCCATTGGCGACCTAGGGGATTGTCTAACCTCGTCAGTAACGTATGATGAACCTTCTCCTAAATGGTCTGAGATCCACGAAGGCAAAGAATCCAAAGTAGGACTCACCGTAGATCTATGGGACATACAATCGAGTAAAAGAGAGAATGAACGATTACTTACTGTGCTAGGAAGAGGCGATCACAAGCAGGACCAGGGACGTAAGGCAGGAAAGACAACCGGAAGCAAGAACTAGGAGAGAGAAGACTAATGGTGGTCAAGTAAAAGGGTAAAAGTGAATGGGCAGGGTCCCTTATATATAAGGGAAATTGACGGATGAGATTCATCCGCTTCGATGACTCAGATTAATCAACATTTTGAAATTCGAGCCCGGTACCATCAATCCCGCCAAAACTCATCATTATGGCGCTGCCCAATCCCCTAATCTTCTCTACAGAATTCAGTGCCCATCCACGTGTCAAACCGAGAGGAGGGGCGCATTTAATGCGCACCCACGTGGGCCTACGACTTTTTAATTACTCAAAGGTCCCAAATATCTTGG
Source organism: Actinidia arguta var. hypoleuca (assembly GCA_030159115.1). Lineage (NCBI taxonomy): Eukaryota > Viridiplantae > Streptophyta > Magnoliopsida > Ericales > Actinidiaceae > Actinidia > Actinidia arguta. The sequence continues at coordinate 5,127,389 of BRYE01000024.1, forward strand.
CACTTTGAGTAGGGGGCTACTGATGTGGAATAATTCGAACAAATCCTGAATCATAAAATGTTCCGAGCAGAGTACGTCGCCTAATATCTCCAAACTCGCCTTCCAGGTCGCCTAATACAGTTAATGAGTCAAGCTCCATTCCATTTACAAATTCCTGCCAGATCGCCATAGGGCGAGATGATTCACCTCGCCCAATGCAGAGACTTCTCCTTCAAAGACTTCTCTCCAAAAGGACTCCCATCTCCATTAGAGATCTGCTATCACAAGACTCCTAACTTGATTGAAGTCCATCTCCATAAAGAGTTTTACCTCTACAAGAGGACTGTTTCCAATAGACTCCAACTCCACAACGTCGCCTATAAATCCGGAATGATCACCAGTTGGCAGCCTCCAGATTGAACTCCAGATTTAATTGGGATATCATCCCATGCTTATCCTTCCGAGGAATTCGCCATATTACACTGACACGACTCAGTTCTCCCGTCTATATAAAGGCCGCTCCTCCACAACGAAAAAGGTACGCTCAACAGGCACTACACACTTTTATTGTGCTCTCCATACTGCCTTATTCTCTGGTCGCCTTGGTCTGATTCATACGCCGAAGGGGTTTTGAGCGGCCTCACCCCGGCCGATTACTTTTGATTCATTGCTGTGCAGGTCGCCTAGCTTTAGCCGAGGTCCAGTGCCGAGGTCGAGAAGCAATTCTGACTGTTGGTTGCTCTCCCAGATTTTTACCACAACATCTTTTATTATTATTTTCGACAACATAGTAATTTCCTGAAAACAATAGATAGAGAGTGATTAAGGTGCAAAGAGTACGTTAAAAGTAAAGAAATATGTAAAGGGATTAGCTTACTGAAGAGATTTAATCCAAAATATGTGATAATAAGACCCAATTTTTGGGTTGAATTTTTTTAGTTACCAGAGAGAATTTAATCCTTGTGCAAAAGTATGTTTAGCCATTTAACCGACTTGTTAGCATGATCCACTCGTTACTTTTGTAGCCTCATCTTAGCGTGTTGAGATGATACTTACGGACTAAAGAGCTAGTTTGGTTAGCTACGTGAGAAAATAAAAGAAGAAAAACACATTTTTTAGAGGAATTTGGATCATTTTCTTCCTGGTGCCGTTAATAACACATAACTAATTATTTTTTGTTCTTGTCATTTGGCACAAAATCTCACCATATTGGATGGGAAACAAAGAAAAACTAGCAAGAAACTTATTTTTCTCACAATTTCTCACTTACTTTCAATCAAAACACGATAGATAATTCAATTTCACTCAATATATTTTATTTATTTATCATTTCTCATCAAATCCCTAAAATCAAACAGATTATAAGAGCACTTAGTCAAGAGACAAATGGAGCCAGATTTAATCCATATTAATTAAGCGAGTGAGAGACATTCTTTCTTGTTCCTATCTTATTGTGTAGTTTCATTAATCGAGAACACCATGTAACCATGCCAGTGAATAGATTAGGATATTGAATAATTTTTTTCTTAAACATATAGGTTATGCCGTGGGTAGTCTTAATAAAAATGATTAGATAATGTCTAATCATTTTAACTCTTTGACCGTTTGAACCGAATTTCCAACGAAGGATCATAAAATTTTACAGCATATTCATCTCTTAAGCGTAGAGACTATGCTCAGGGACTCTCAATAATCACTATATATTTAATAACTTGATAAGAATGATTGTAGATAAAGTCTAACGAAGGAACAATTTGGACTACTTAATTTCAAGTCTGAGCTAATTAGCTTATTTACTTTTCAAGTTTTATTAATGAAATTTTTTCAATTTCATTTTGACGAGAGGAGGGACAAAATCTAAAAGTTTTGATCAAATTTAAAAAAAGAATCACTAAAAAAAAAATTAGCCTATATATTTTTGAGTGAATAGAATTTTTGTCTATAGTGAACTCTTTTTTTCAGGTTAGATTAATATTTGTACATTTTAAGATTATTCTCGTCAATAAAACCAAAAAAAAAAGAACATTTACTAAAAAGATTAACAAATCAATTGATTTACTTTAGCTAACCCCAATGTAACCTAATTAATTATTGATTCTCTTTGTCAACTTTTTGTTTTTCTTGATAACTCTGTATTTGGATCAAAAGATTGACTACTTCGGGTGATCAATTCCATTGTTTACTAGTAGGGAACCCAATTAATTAAAGTCAGAGCAGAGATCAGCCCCAAAAATAATTGACAAGAAAATTAAAACTTGCGATTTTAAGGGAGCGAGTTGCGTAATCATAGTAAAGCTCTCACTCGAACACCCCTTGGGTTCTTTCAGCCAACTTATTGTTGATTGACTTCTATGTTATTCCTTGAGGAGTTTCAATCTAACCTGAAAAAAAGAGCTCATTATAGACAAAAATTAACAAACCAATTGATTTACTTTAGCTAGCCCCAATGTAACCTAATTAATTATTGATTCTCTTTGTCAACTTTTTGTTTTTCTTGATAACTCGGTATTCAGATCAAAAGATTGACTACTTCGGATGATTAATTCCATCGTTTACTTGTAGAGAACCTAATTAATTAAAGTCGGAGCAGAGGTCGGCCCCAAAAATAACTGACAAGAAAATTTAAATTTATAATTTTAAAGTAGCGAGCTGCGTAATCGTAGCAAAACTCTCACTCGAACACCCCTTGGGTTCTTTCAGCCAACTTATTGTTGATTGACTTCTATGTTTTCCCTTGAGGAGTTTCATTGCACGTGAATTGAAAACTCTTTACACCCATATTGTTAATTCAAATGATGATTCATAATTTGGTCATATAAAAGATATGCTTAATGGACAATTGTCATATTTAAGTCAAAAAAGCCGTGTTCAAAAAGTAGTTACAAAAGCTGCTTTTCTGAAAACAATTTCTTTTTTACCTTAACAAAGAAAAACAGCATACGTCTTTGACACGATTTTTGTCTTGCACATCTAGACTTCTTTCCAACCTAATTTGGTAGGAATATTGAGTTATTATCAGTTATTTTTATTTCTCTTTTTATTGTTTAGCAACGGCAAAGTTGTCAATCATATAACAGGTCAACGTAGCTAGCGTTTTGGCTATCTGTACGGAATCGAATTTATATATATATATATATATACAATAAATATTTTACCTTTATTTTTATAGAATTAATAGAATTGTAAATAATATGACATTTAAGTTTAAGACAATTCGAATAAAAAAATTTAAGTTTCAAGTGAAAAGATCATTCTAAACTCCTTATAGGCTTAAGAATTTACCAAAAAAACATGTTAAAACTCCAAACTCTATGAAAATATCATTGTAATTTTGGTTATGAATTTTTTTTGAGATTCCTCCGGTGTGGGGACGTACACGCTTGTATGCTCGATACAAGTTGATATTTTGAGCAGTCCGGAATATAGAGTTATGTGTACTACTTTTCATTCGATATGATGCGTATTGGTTGGTACCAGTCGATATAGTACAATATTGATCACTCCGATTAATAGTTCTTTACTCACAATCTTATTACTCTTTATAATTTCTATATGTGTAATTAGTTTTTGGCTAATTACATTTAAAAATAAAAACATGTATACAGTTTGTGTATATGTAAGGCCCCGTTCGCCATATATTATTAGTTGTATTTTGGCTAAAAATTTCAGTTTCTTTTGGACCCATTTAGCCTGATTTTTAGCCTTGTAGTATAAAATAGTTATTCCACCCTAAGCATTATCTTATTGGCAATTTGGCATGGCCAAATCATGCCATTTTTGCTACATCAACTTGCTTTAATTATGTTCTTTGTAGTTCACACTAACTAAAAATATCAACTCGTGAATGGAATCCAACACAAGAAACCTTGCTCTCATAACAAAAGTGAAATGATAAAACCTTATATCAAAAAAGGGAATCTGTGAAAATTGTCAACACAAATTTATGGTCAATAGGCAATTGCATTATCAGAAGGGGCCACGGCCACGGCCACCGCCACCAAACAATGTCCATTTTGATTACTAAATTGAAGCACCTATTGCAAGCCACATCTGACATCACATTTTTTATATAGTATACTTTTGCAATATATTATTTTTTTTAATATTTATTTAAGTAATATTTAAGAAGTTCATAGCTCTATCCTAAAAATATTGTTCTCGTATTTAAATGCACTCGTAATCATAGTTACAAAAAAATGTATTTCAAAGGAAAAACTCATTTTGGTATGAAAATCAAATTCCAATAAAATTAAAGATAAATTTCTAGGAAACGTTTTCAATATGTTTCTGAAACTCTAGCTAATTTTTTTCTAAAAAAACTTGTAGTATTTCTTGAAAAAATATTGTGAAAACTCTATATAAACTCGAAACTCTCAGTTTGTACTACATTTTCATGTTCTTAAATCTTAAGTCGAACATTACCATTTATGCATTTTAATATTTTCTATAGGTCTTGTATAGCATAAGTATTTTAATTAATCATCAACTTATTTTAATACTTCGTATATTTTTTAAAAATACATTATAATTTCTTCAGGCATTTTTTATTTTGTACATTATTTTCATACCACGTTTTGCTTTTCTCTGTTTCTCGTAACGTATCTTGTTTCTGTTTCTCATATTAATACATATACTCCTTGTTTGTGGTAGAAATCTGAGGGCGAGCAACCAACAATCAGAATTGCTTGTGACCTCGGTACATGACTCGGACGACTTGTGCAAGAAAACAAACGTGAACGGTCGGGACGAGACCACTCAAAATCCCTCCGACGTGGAGATCAGACCAAGGAAAATAAGTTAAACAATATAAAGCAACAGAGCTCTCAAAAAGTGAGAATCCAAAGGTTTTTCTCGTACCTCTTTATGATGGGGGGAGCGACCTTTTTATAATGAGAGAATGGAGAGTCGTGTGAGAAGATTACGAAGAGATTTTCGGATGGCTAAGTATGGAAGGAGATCTCGTAGATATCGGGGATAAAATAGAAAGATGTCATTTAGAGAACAAACTGCGATTATAGGCGACGTGGTGTAAGAGGAGTCTCATGGAGCTGGAGTCCTCAGGCAAGCGATGTAACCAACCTCGCCCATTGACGAGGTGAAGGATGTGACAAGCTTACAATGACTGGCGATGTGAACACTAAAGGCAAAGTCATCCTAGATGCTCAATTAAGTTCATTGGAGATCAAGACTGACGTTGGCGAGTTGGTCCACTCAGGTGACATGCCCTCCTTAGATCATAAGCCGATGGTGATTTTATCCCACATCAGTAGCCCCCTGACTCGATATGCCGAGGTGAAACACTTGGCATTGGCGAGTTGTAAATCAAGGAATGCAGGTTGATGTCGTGGGCGTCAAATGATGGCATGTCTTCATGGGCAGAAGCGTGGCAGACACATGGATGCAAGCATTAATGGTTGAATAGCATTTTGGCAGGAATGGCAGTTTCGACCTCGGTATTCAAAACATCGCGTGATCTTGGCCGTTGGGGCAAATATATCTCAACCCTCGGCCCTCCCTATAAATAGGGGGCTCTCCCATCACTTTGCACCTTTCTTGCTTTTGTTGTCAAACCGCTACCTTTACTCTGACGCTCACCTCGAGCTCATCACCTAACCCTCAGTTCAGTAAGTACCAAACATTTGACTTGCTTTTTTGCTTTTGTTAGATTTTAGTTTATGTTTGGTAGTACCAACATAGAAAACTTAGAAGATTCCCTTCCTTCTTGGATATTCGACCATTTAAGAGAAAAATCATATATGAAAGACGAGGTCACTAGACTTCCATCCTCGCCTAGGGAAGATTCTACTAGTCCTGAGGGTAGTCCCCCAACTGTTCCTTTTCCTTCAATTGAGAAGGAAATAAACATTATGACCCAGGGTGACCTAGACCAACTTAGGGACTCATGCTCTATCCCGTTTAGTATTCAGATCAGGCTTCCTGAGGCGAGTGAAACCATTGCGTCTGCTCACCCAAATGAGGTGGCTTTCTATGAGACCATCTTTCACGCCAGTCTTTGCCTTCCTATCAATCCCACTATTAGGATGATTTTGCACTTTTATAATATTTGCTCTTCTCAACTCGTTCCCAACATGTGACAAAGTGTCGTCTATGCAATAGTGTTGTAACGAGCTTATAAGTATGCCCTTTCCCTTACCGAGTTTAGGAACTTGTTTAGCCTTAACAAAAACCTAAGCCGAATCATGGATGACTATATTTCAAGGCGAGACCAAAGAAGACCCTACTTAGGTGACATCCCAATAATGTTAACAGATGGAAGAGAAAGTTTTTATTGTAATCCCCTTGGACTTGATTCGCCACAAGCAGGGAATCACTAAAGGCGTCCAAGGATTCTACACCCAAATCTATTGCAATCCTCAACCTAGAGAGGAGAGCTTCATATTCAGCTTCATTGTTTGTGGTTTTGAATCCAATGCGAATGGCATATTCTATTTGTTCACTTGAAGGGGTCTGGAGAACAAGTCTTGCTCCACAACCGTGTTGGTTGGACGATCCATCTATGAATAACTTCCATTTGGCGAGGTCCTCATCTGGGTTCTATTCTCCTAGAGTCTTCATTTCGGGAGGAATCACTTCTGGCTCCGGAGCAAGGTCGTATGTAAATTCAGTAATGAAGTCGGACAATGCTTGGGCTTTGATTGCCATCCTTAGTCAATAGCTGATGTGAAATTCACTCAGTTCGATAGACCATTTGAGAAGTCACCCTGAGGTGTTAGGTCGTTGAAGAATCTTCTTTAAAGGCTAATTAGTTTGTACAACAATGGGATGAGACTATAAATAATGTGGAAGCTTTCTTGTGGCGATCAGGAGTACATAGGCGAGCTTATCAATTTTTAGGTACTTGGTCTCGGTTCCAATGAGGACAATACTGACATAGAACACTGATTTCTGAACCTTATCTTCTTCTCAAATAAGTACTACACTTACTACTGTTGGTGAGACGGAGAGATATAAAATGAGCTTCTCGCCCATGCTGGGAACTATGAGTAAAGGTGGTAACCCAAGATATTCCTTAAGCTGTTGGAATGCCATCTCGGACTCTTCTGTCCACTCAAAGTCTCTGTTCTTCCTCAGAATCTTAAAGAATGGCCGACACTTGTTTGCTGACTTGGAGATAAATCTGTTAAGAGCGACTACTTGCCCAGTTAATTGCTACACCTCTTATATATTTTTGGGCGAGCTCATTGCAAGTAAAGCCTAAATCTAGTTCGGGTTCGCCTCAATTCCACGCTTAGTCACAGGGAGCCAAGAAATTTACCTAAGGATACACCAAAAATGCATTTGGAGGGATTTAGCATCATACGATGCCTTCGTAGGACACTAAATGTTTCCTTCAGGTGGACGATGTAATCAGCAGTTTTGAGGTTTTTGACCAGCATGTCGTCTATGTAGACATCCATAGTCTTCCTTATTATTTTTTTTGAACATCTTATTCACTAGTCTCTGATACATCACCCCTGCATTCTTTAACCCC
>BRYE01000024.1:5139859-5142359 GCA_030159115.1 Actinidia arguta var. hypoleuca
TTTTTATAGTGGGAGAATGGAGAGCCGTATGCCCGTGTGAGAATATTACGGAGAGATATTCGGATGGCTAAGTATGAAAGGAGATCCTATAGATATCGGAGATAAAATAGGAAGATACTATTTGGAAAACAAACCACGATTATAAGAGAAGTGGTGGAGGAGGAGTCTCATGGAGTTGGAGTCTTCCGGCAGGCGATGTAACCAACCTCGCCCATTGGCGAGGTGAAGGATGTGACAAGCTTACGACGACTGGCGATGCGAACACTGAAGGCAAAGTCATCTTGGACGCTCGATTAAGTTCATGGGAGATCAAGATTGACGTTGGCGAGGTGGTCTACTCAGGCGACTTGCCCTCTTTAGATCATAAGCAGGTGATGATTTTATCCCACATCACTCCTAACAGTCTCGGAATATACCAATCTCAAAACACAATCATGCAGCTAAAAATGCAATATATGAACATGAAAAACAATGACTTTTTGGGATACAAGAATCACAAACAATTTTCCACAGCTTTTGGCCTACCCACAGCAATGGAAGCTTGCAATGGGACAATGATTGTTTGTGATACCTCTTTTTTGCTTTCAGCTGGAATCTTTTCTGACATGCTAGTTTGTTCATGACCTGAAGAGTATACAGTTACCAGAACCCCGTGTATATGAGTGGTATATACGCTCAACGTTACATATTGTGGTTCTATTTTTTTTCAATTTACAATATTTTAATAAAATTGTCTATTTTGAAAAGTCAAAAGATAAATTTGTAAGTTTTCAAAACTATCCCCTAATAATAAAAGGTAATTTTTATTTTTTACTCTCCAACTTTTATCCAGATTTTACTTTTGTCTCTCACGTTTTAATTTGAACATATTAAACCCTAAGTTCTGAAAATAATTACAATGTGAACCCTCCTTCCACACCCAATTAAATTCTAACGGATATGGACGTAGGGTTTACATTACAACTATTTTCAAAGTTTATAATTTAATATATTCAAATTAAAATGTGATGGACGAAAGTAGAATATAGGTAAAAGTTGGAGGATTTAAAATAAAAAATTACCCCTTTAGAAATATACTTGAGAATAGAAAATAAAGAGTGCAATTTTAAAAATAATACCTAAAAACAATTAAATTCTAATAAATTAATTGCAAGTCCCATAAAAAAAATGAAACTCTCCAAAGTTGCCAATAGGGGTGGGCATGGGTCGGGTCTGAGTCAGACTCAGAACCGACCCGACTATTCACGGTTCCAGATTTTTGGACCCAGAATCGACCCGAGCATTAGAGAATCGAACCGAACGGTTTGGTTCGGTTCGGTTCTTTCAGGGTCGTGTTAGTTCGGATCGGGTCGGGTCGAGTTTACCCAGTTCATTTAAACTTTTGGTGAACACTAAAAAATACAAATAACTCCTATACAATTATATATTTTTTAAAACAATACAAATCAACATCCAACATAATTTAAAATAATCCAAACCGAACCACTCCGAGAACCGTATTAATATATTCTCGGGTCTATATATCGATTCTGTATTCGATTCTCTTTCGGTTCGGTTCGGTTCGATTCTGCGTAAAAAAAAATATAGACTCGAGAACCGACCCGAACCGGATGGATATTTTATTTTTAGACCCAGAACCGAACTGAGTAGATAGTAGACCCGAACCAACCCGACTCAATGAGGTCGGTTCTGGTTGGTTCTCGAGTTCGACGGGTATTTTAGACACCCCTAGTTGCCGACAATATGAAAAGGAGGTAGTAATATTCTCTATCCTGTAATAGTATATTCCTTTAATTTCCCTTTGTATATTCCTTTAATTTCCCTTTGTCCAATCATACCCAATTTAGTCTCTTAATATAATCTTCCTTAGGCTTTCAAGTCGAAGCAATTATTTGGTGGGGTCGAGACCCTAGATTACAGTGCCCAAGAATTTGAAATAGGTGTTATGTCTCGTGCTAATGCTCCTATTAGGACCACGTGCACACGCTCGATTTTCGAATTTATCCCAAGTATAAGGTTAGGCAATTTGAAAATTGGCTATTTTAATTGGGTGAATCCAATTAAAATGTAATTGGATCTTATAGTTGAGAGGTCGGTAGTATTTTGTAGTAGTTGAATCTTATTTAAGACAAATATAATAATTACATCATGTGAGTAACGATGTTCAATTGTCTTAATTATTTTATTGACAATTTCCTCGATTGAGTTTTTCAAAATGAGATCGCGCTACCTTGAGCACTAACCTTCCAAGTTTATCTAGGACCCACTGTACGCTAAACCAGCGCTGGTTTTGGTCCCAATGGGCGGATTCTCTTTCATTTCTTTTTAAATACGGAATCAATAACCTTTATTTATTTACTTTGGCAGTAATATAAAATAGTGACAAAAATTAGGTGATTTGTACTTTATTTTTTTCTTCTTCTTAATTTGTTTGTCTTTTTATGATATATGTCTTTTCATCGGATTCACAAATAATATATTCTTGTGAATGAAAAACACT
>BRYE01000024.1:5162359-5174859 GCA_030159115.1 Actinidia arguta var. hypoleuca
TTGAGCTTTGAAAATGGAACCTGGAAAGAATGCTACAAACCCTAATTCCTGAGTCTATGCATCTACTTTGTGGCAACTTTGGTCTGAGACGGCCTCCAATATGTCGTAGTGACCATACCCATGAAACAGAATGGTAATGGGACTTTCTTTATCCTTCTGGTACTCTTCGCCATAGTTTGCAATCTTTACCAAACCAACTGAGCTTCTATCAGTCATGAAGACGGTTATCGGTGTCCTGTGGCCACAACAGAATAAAGAAGCTGATATAATATAAAAACAAATATTATAAAGAAAAAAAAAATAATAACAAACTGCAGTTCAAAAGCATATAGCTGAAAAGCGTTTGGGCGCGCTACTATGATATGATTTGTTTCTATGTCTCAAGTCTCAACAGCCAAAATCACACAGCTGAACTACGAGAGGTAGTCCCATCAGCAAAGGGAAAATACAAATTCTCGGATTGTATCCGGATCAAAGATTTGTGAAGGGAATTGCTGAATGAAAGAAAAGTTAAGGGGAAACACAAATTGTATTTTTGGAGAGAATTCCGAACATTGTCTTTTCCCTAGACAAATCCTAGATCCAAACAGAGCCTAAAAGAAGGTATAAAAAGAAATGAAACATCACTAGCATTAGAAATACTCCTCATAACTTAATTACTCAATTCTCCTATTCGAATCCCAGAATCTTGTCAGAGACCTTGTTGTGTTTTGGTGAAGGAAAAAGAAAAGGAAAGGGAGAAGAAGTTAATGGATCCAAAGGTCCAGCTTTGATCTTTTTCCTTTCCATTTTCTTTTCTTTTTCACAAACTCGTCCCTAAATTCTTGATTCAAATACAGCTTTAAAAAATGATTTATGAATTTATCAACTAACTTCTAGGGGGAAGAGATGGTTTGTCACACCCAATTAATTCTAATACCATTGCATGAAAGCTCATAGAGGCAAAGACATAATCCTCTAAGTAATTCTTATAGAAGATAACAAGAAATACTTCATATTCACAACAGAATGCTTAAATGAGACAAGGAACAGAACTCACTTAAGAACATGGGACTCCATCAGCAACTCAGGCTCTCCGCCCCATACATAAGGTTGTCGGATTCTATTCACGTAGGTGCCAAAATCTTCTTCGATGAACCTAAAAAATGAGAACAAATAAACACTTCCGTTCCAAATTAACCACGTACAATTACTTTACTCTTATATACGATAAATCTCACCATTCGGTCTCTTTGCGCCTCCTTAAGAGTTCATCCACAACCTACAAATCATAGTATGTGAAAAGAAGACACTTGGCAAATGATGATCTTTGTTGTTACTAGCAGTGTTAAAACCTACCTGAGCTCTTAGTTCATCAGCGAGTTCTCTCTGACGATTCTCATCAGGAGGATCTTCTCCATTTCTCAGGCAAGCCACATGAGCTATCGCTCTAAATAGCCATCGACCATCAGCTGTCACCCCTATATTACAAAACAAATATAAAACCGACTATCATTTCGATAACTATTTCAAACAATGCATAAAATGGAATTAAAAGGTTAAATTCACTTGACCTATAAAGGGAAGCTATATCAATGGCAATGAGTAAATTATATATTCTAAAAGATCATACCATAAAGCCTACCGTCAAACACCTCTTTATCGGATTAATTTTCCCACAACAAAGTAAACTAAACAACAGGCAATGAATGATCAGATATGAAAATGAATAACAAGTGGTATCCAATCTAAATCATTTACTACCAATATATGCAAACCAATCACATATTAAATCCAATCCAACATATTAATGTAAACCCAAATGCTACTAGGTACACAATTATCCGCCACAACTCCAACCCCAACCTCTCACAACGAGTGTGTCGCATAGTGTATGGGGTCCACAATGGGACCCAATCTTTATGAGAGGATTTTGGTTGGAGTTGTGACGGGTAATTCTGTATGTATAATTGCTCTAAATGAAAACCAAGGACAGACGTATGATTACAATTTTGTGGTGACGTGTGTACTTAAAATAGAATCCAATCCAAAATCATTCACCAACAGATAAGCAAACCGATTTTATATTAAATTCAATCAAACATATTAATCTAAATGCACACAAAACCTACGACAGATGCATGATTTTAATTTTGGGGGGACACATAATTTGAAAATAAACAGCACTAGGGGAGCGGATGTTAAATTTTCAAAACATCTTAGAAGAGTGGACATTAATTTGAACATATCGAATACTAAAAATAATTACAGAAAAGGGGTTCTGTTCTAAAGTTTGAGTTGGATTGCTCCCGGCGCCCCCGGATTCCATTTCTTTACAGAACTCTTGGACACTTTGAATTTAAGGTCAAATTCATTTTATTTTCTTTTTGGAACAACCATCCAACATTATATAGATGAGTCAATCACATATTTACTTCAAAATATTATACATGCATGTGAATCTAAAAGCATACACTTAGTTCTAATCGTAAACATCTCGTCGGAATCAGTTAAAGAACAAATGAACAATCATTCAACAATTAAAAAAAACCTATTATATACTCCATATAAACACATACTGACTGTATAATTTACATAAACTACAGAATTGCAGAAGATATATTTGTGTGCATAAATGTAAATCACCTCTGACTCAACAAATAAACAATCATTCAACAACTAAACAAAACCAAATTATATCTATATACACATACTTCGTATATAATTTACATACAATACAGGACTGAAGAAGATAGATTTGTGTGCGTAAATGCAAATCACCTGTCACTCTGTGATTAACAACGTCTTCGTGGTTCGTTTCAGCGACCTTGTTGTCCGTACCACAACCGTTACAATTCTCGTCGTCGTCGGAGACCACCACCGCCTGGGTACTAACGTCCGCCCTCTCGAGTGGCGCGGCACGGCATGCGCAGACGCCGAAGAGGAGCCAAGCCAAGTCGGGGCTGTGGAGCCACCGCGCCGGCCTCGCGTCCCATGCCACGTTCCACGACCCCTCCATTATCGGAATGAGGCCAGTCGCAAAAGTGCGCTCTAAGCGAACCGACTACGCACCCATTACCACAGCTTCTGTGAAATGTGTTTTAGCTTTGCTCAGATTATACGACGGCGGAGACGTTTTAGAGAGAGAGAGAGAGAGAGAGAGAGAGAGAGTGAGGCCCAGTTGTGGTGAGGCGTCTGCCTGCTTAAGATTCCATGGGCGCGGATCACATGTACCAGTGAAACTGAAAAATGCCCCTATCCCATCTTTTAAATGGTGATGCTTGTGAATTTATAATTTATTAGAAGATTTTATAATTATTAATGAGATAAGTAATTACATAATTTTTTTTGATAAATTATAAATTCACAAGTATCGCCATTTAAAAGATGGGACAGAGACTTGCCCCAGTCTCACTAGCCAGATTCGAGATGTTCCGGCTGCGCTGGGCGTCCCATTTTTCCAAGAGGGTAATTTTCATTTTGGAAAAAAATAAAAATCCCCCTAATTTTGCTTAAATGTCTAATACATGTCTTTCGAAAAATATCAACTAAATCTCTAACTTTTCAAAATATTTAATAATTCGACCCTCAATGTTAACTCTCGATAAATTAATGACAGATTTTTGGGCCCATCCCGACAACATCAACGTTTTGAAGGAGAAATTGATTACATTTCGCATGTGTGGGCTGGATATATACAAAGTCAATAAAAAGCAAAAAGAATTAGGACTTTCAATTAGGGGTCTCAAGCGAAATTAGGATTTGCATGCTACAATTTACTAAGATTCGGACCAAATCGGTTAGTAAATCTACAACGTCTTGGTGATTGAGAGGAAATGACCAATTTTGTTTTGAAACGTTGACATCAGGGGATGAATTGATGAATATTTTAAAATGTTAGGTTTTTAATTTATATTTTTGAAAGGAAAAATCAAAGGGAGAAAAGGGATTAAAGTTTCCAATTACGTTTCTCTCTCTCTTTATTCACAAAGCAAATTAGTAAAATTGGGGTTCGAATGCTATAAATTACTCAAATTTAACACTAAATCGGTTAGTAAATCTATAATATCCTAATAGTCCAATGCTATAAATTACCTAGATTTTGTACTAAATCGGTTAGCAAATCTATAGTATCTTAGTGGTTTGAATGCGATAAATTACTCAAATTTCGCACTAAATCGGTTAGTAAATCTATAATATCTTAGTGATTGAGAGGGAATGAGCAATTATTTTTCAAAACATTGACAATGGGGGAAAATTAATAAATATTTTAAAAGGTCAGGGCTTTATTTGATATTTTTCAAAGAACAAATATATATGAGATATTTTTGTGAAAACTTAGGAGGGATTTTGATTTTTTTTTTCCTTTTCCTTCTCCTGTTATACATTTATGATTTCACATGAGTTTCATTTTCATCTTTCATGTTTAAATTTAAATATATTTAATGTTAAACTTCGGAAACAGTAACAATGGATGTTATTTTCTAAGTGGAATTATTATAAGCTGTGTGCAGATCTTTTGGCATTATTTTGTGCACACAATTAGGGCTAAACTAATTTCGCTGTATTCAGTCTTTTTAAATCGTTTATCAAAATTTTATATATTTTTAATTTCTCTTAACAAGATAAATTTAAAAATATAAAAAAATTAATCTAATTTATTAAAAAAAACTAAGGACCAAAAAAATCATTTTTATTGTTTTAATTGAAAAACAAATGGAGAACTATCATATAACGAAAATGGCAAGCCATAAACCCAATTTAATAAATTAGCAATAAAAACAAAATTTGAGCAGATATGATCGACCTAGATTCATGAAAAATAAATTTACGAGCTTATAATTATTATTATTTATTAAAAAAACATAGATTATTAATTTAATGCATTGATATGGGAAACACCAATATTAATTTTACCTATGGGGGCGAAAAAAAATTGTCCAATGATTGACAAAAAAATTCAGATAGTAAAACTTGCATATGTTCGAGTATTTAATATACGTATTAGATAAAAAAAAAATAGATAGATTATTTTAAGGACTTTTGTGTACTAGAATTTTACTCAAGTAAATCCTGACTCTTTTAAAAATCCTATCTAGGTCATATGGATTGGATTGGATTGGATTGGATTGGATTATGAATTCCTCACTTCTTATTTTAACTGAAAAATTAATGTATTATAAATAACAAAATTATTTTATGCTCACTATATTTTTTAATTAAACATATCATTTCACACACCATTGTTATATATTTTAATTTATATTTTTTATACTTTTTTTTATAGAATAATAAATTTATCATTTTATTTTATACTGTTTTGTGGAATAATAAATTTATCATCATACAAGTTACATATATATAGAAAACACGTAAAATATGAGAATTTATTAAAATAATAATAAAAAATCTCTTTTTTATTCAAGAATCTATTGAAATAATAATAAAAATATTCATTCATAATTATTTTTTTCGTCTTTTGTTGTTGACGTCGCCTTTATTGTCGTTGTGGCCAGTGTTATTACTATTAACCAATTTTTTCTTTAAATAAGGATAAAAAATAAAAAACATAACAATCAGAACATTTTTTTAAAGAAAACAAATACTTGGGATACAAGTGAGACTAATTCCTCTATCAAGAATCCTATCTCAATTACCTCATTTTAAGGCATAGAGTATTGTTTGTATATTGATTTGGGAAACACCAACATTACCTTTGCCTATATAATAGGAATCGAAAAAAAATGTTGAATACTTGTAAAACTAGTTTTATTTAAAAAGATTTGTAAAACTCAAGTTATGAAATTTTCACACAAAATACAATAATATTGTCCAATTGAAAAGAGCTCACCAAAAAGGAGTTGCTCTTAAGTAATTTTTCTCCTCTTACGTAATGTGAGTCCCATCGCATTTACATTTAATACTTGTGAGATGATGAATGCCTATAATTACTCCAAAATAGGATGGAGCTTTTATTTTATGTGCACAAAGACACGCACGTGATGAATGAGTAATTATTCAATGCTCCTCCAACATTACTCTTTCTTTCACATGTGAATCTCACAAGTATTAAATACAATGGATCTACTTATTATTTTTACGATAATTTTTATTTTACACCCTCAAACTTTTATTCAAATTTTAATTTGAACATATTAAATCCTAAATTTTGAAAACAGTTGTAATATGGACTCTACGTTCATATCCTCTAGAATTTATGAACTGAAATAGTCACGTGTCACTCACATGACTACATTGGAGTCTTAAATTAGTGTAAACATAATATTCTTTTTGTTTTTAGTGATTTTTTTTTATTTTTTAATAAAATAGAAATATTTTTTCAATTCTTCTTGACGAGAGGAGTCCGAAAATATAAAAATTAATTTGGATAAAAGTTCACTTAAGATTGAAAAAAATATTTTTATCTCCAAAAAATATTTTTAAACTATTTTTACCCTTTGTATAGGTTATGTGCGTCACACATGACTATTTTCATCCACATATTCTAACGGATGTGGAAGGAGAGTCCACATTGTAACTGTCTCCAAAGTTCAGGATTAAATATATTCAAATTGAAACATGAAGTATGAAAGTTGAATCCAAATAAGAGTTGAAGGGTGTAAAACGAAAATTACCCTTAACTTTAATTTAGCTGTGTTTAGGTTGGTAGTTGTTTAATTAATTTCTTTTATTCAAAGTCTAAACAAGATTTGTTGGTAGCATGTTAAATCTTCTCGTCAAAATTAAACAACAGCTGTGACTTGTCCTATGTCAAAAATTGTGACCATCGAAGGGCTTTCTAGGGAAATTGTTTTTGAAAATAATGTTCATTTGGCAACGTATTTAAATTTTGAGTAAATTTCACTCACCTCGTAGTAACAATTACAATCACCTCTTTAGTTTTTAAAAATAATATTGATATTTTTTACTTTTTAAAACTTTATCAAGATTCTCTTATAGAATTATTATTATTTTTTTTTTTTATCAAAAATGACAAAATTGTATTTAGATTTAGGACTTCTAATTTTTTTCTCAATTTTTAATTAAAATAAATAAATATTATCTTTTTCCTTAAAACA
The DNA here is from genome assembly GCA_030159115.1 of Actinidia arguta var. hypoleuca. NCBI lineage: Eukaryota > Viridiplantae > Streptophyta > Magnoliopsida > Ericales > Actinidiaceae > Actinidia > Actinidia arguta. Next base: position 5,169,418 of record BRYE01000024.1, read on the forward strand.
TCATTTATTTCACATATAAGGTAAACCACACGAGGTAAATTAAATCTTTCCCTTTTTTTAAAAGTTATTTTAGCAGTTTTGTTGTAATTTTTTTTCATCTTTGGATAACTTTTTTCACCGCTTGATCAAAAATTTATACTTTTTCGTTTTCTCTTAACGAGAGAAATCTAAAAATGTAAAAAATTCAAATTTAAAAAAAAAACCACCAAAGATAAAAAAAAAATAGCTTATCTTCCGAGTAAAAATAAATTTTTGTCTTTAATAAATTATTTTTTGTCTTTAGTGAATTTTGTCCTAATTTGTGTGAAATTTAATATTTTAAATTCTTTTCGTTAATAGGAACGAAAAAATAAAAAAAATTTAATCAAATGATTATAAAAATATTTATTAAAATTAAAAAAATTAAAAATCAAAACATCTAAAAAAAACTAGTTAAAATTTGGCCTGAAAAATGAATTTGATTATGAAAGGCCACGTCGCGCTCTACAGTACATAGTCCAACTAATATTATCTGCTTGACGTGGAAGTGTTTGGACGGCTATTTTTTTTTTCTTTTGTGTTTTGGATAAATTTTACTAACCTCCCCTGGGGTTTCTGCAAAATATAGATACCTCCACTATAGTTTTGAAAGTATCACTAATTTTTCTTACTTTTTAAACTAATATCAAGATTTCTTTCTAAAGTTGGTTTTTATGCAAAAATGATAAACTTGTACTTTGATTTAGGACTTCAATCAAACGTTTCTCAATAAATCCTTTAAAATAAGTAAATAATACAAAAATTAGCTCCATGAGGAAATTTTGATATTATTTTTAAGAATAAGAGATGTCAATGATATTTGTAAAACAATATAGGGAGGTAACTGTATTCTTTAGAAACCTCAGGGGAGGTTAGTGAAATTTCCTCTTTTTTTTTTTGTCTTCGATGTTTTTTTTTTAGAGTTGTGCAAGGTAGGAGAAGCCTAAGACTGAGGATGGGTCGATGTTGATGTTGATGTTGATGTTGACATTGACAAAGCTCTCTTTCTTTCCCTCTCCTCTTAGTCTTCGCAAAACTTGAATTTAGCTTTAATGTTTCTTTGTCTTTCGTAGTTGCACAACTTTCATTATTAGAAGGCTAAAATGGTCCAACAACAATCACTCCCTACACATACAATCCCTCCCTTTGTTGGATGTTTCCTGTTTTTTTCTTTTTCATAGTTTGTTTTCTTTTGGTCATGGGATCTTTTCGTGGTTCTAGAAATGGAAACTGTGGGACAAATTTTACATATTTCATTATTAATACTTGATTGCCTTTATTTTGGGTCTACTATTTTCAGATCCAAACGAAAACTTCATTTTTGGGAGATTCCCCAGAAAGTTTTTAACCTAAAAAATTACTAGATAAATAATTTTTCAAATTAAATAAAAGATTTTATGTTTTCAATTTTTTATCATCGAGATAAACAGAAAAAATATAAAATTTTGATCAAATAATTAAAAAGATTTACTAAAAATATATATATATAAAAAAAAACTAGCTTAACTAAAAAACATTAGCCCAAACTGGGACTCTCTAAGGTGGGATAACTAGTTATTGAGAAATGAGAGGCAACACAATTTTCTTAACTAATTAATTTGATCTGAAGGGTAATGAGCAGCGAAAAACAATCAAACATAGGTCAAAAATTTCAGTTTGAGTTACATTTTTTTTATAATTTCTCTAATCAAGATGAATCAATTTTAAAAAAATTAAAAAATTTATCAACTTCTCTGGGGACGTTGGCTTCTCGAAAGTTTTAGATTTTGATAAAATTGGTCTATTGTGGGTCCATCTTTGATTTACCTCAATAATTTGAATCGTTAAAAAATCAATGACAAGATCATTCACACAAAAAAATAAATTAATAAGACATTGATAACTATAATATCTAAACAAATTTGTTTTTACAAAAGATAAATTGCAAAAATAGTCTTTGTTGTTTTATCTATTCGTAATTTTTAGTCCTTATATTTTTAAATTCTGCAATTTTAACCATATATTTTGATTTTCTCTCCAAATCAGTCCAATTGGTAACAATTATGTTTTTGTATGGATTTTTACATATGTGACATTTAACATCATTTGAGAGACAAAATAGACCATTTCCTCTCATGCCCACTATAAATCGGTTAAAACCCCATTGTAATTTTTTAATCGCACTGTAAATTTCCATCAAATGAGGTCACATGTTGGTCGCGTACTGAAAATTCATCTAAAAATATAACTTCCATTATCAATTGGGCTGATTAGGTGAGAATATTAAAATAAAAGGTTAAAATTGCTGAATTTAAAAATAAAGGGATCAAAATTGAAGTCAAAATAAACTACAGAGACTATTTTTTGCAATTTATCCTTAAAAATATGAACAACACACTTGCCCTTAGCAAGTTTGTTTTTTATGTAATTTCTATTTTTCATATTAAAGCATGCACATAGCTTTAGGCTACTTTAAATACAAAAAACTACCCACATTAGCCCGGCTATTGGCCAGTCAAAACTTACAATTGCAATTGTTGCTAGTTAAAAGAAGCTAAGCAGTATTCAAAAATCTATAATTATAAAATTACTTTTAATTTATCGATTGATTGTCCTTTACCCCCCTCTCTCTATTTTTCTTCCCATCACCAAATCAAAAGCTTTAATGGTACATTTTAATAAAATAGATTTAGAATAAAGAATTTAATGTAGTATTCTTTTGAAAAGTGATATTTTGGTTATAATTTAGCTCAAATTTATTGAGATTGATGTGGATGCTCTTAGAGGAACAACTCAAAATTTTTGTGACCCCAAATTGTTATCTTCACCTATGTCAAAATGTTTAACAAAATTAGGGTAAATTTGAGCCAACTCCCATTTAGGAAATATTAAATAATAAGCTGGGAAGTCCAATTCTCTATAATCCAAGAATTACCCTGAACTATTTTTGGTGACTCGGGGTTGTGGATAGACTAATCTAAGGAATTGATCCCACTGTGTAGTAGCAAAGGACTAATTAAGACCGGGATAATAAATTTCTCCTCATCAATGTATAGTCAATTTTTTGCATCCCAACTTTAGGAAGAAAAAAAAGGAGAAAACTTCTTTAGCTCCCCAATCTCTCTCTCTCTGTTTTTTGCATCCCAACTTTAGGAAGAAAAAAAAGGATAATAAATTTATTTTTCCACCCCCGGACACACACACATACCAATTTGACTAATATTTTTTTGTTTTTTTCCATTTTTGCCCTCACTTTTTCATTCAAACTACTATTTTGCTATTAACCTATTTTATTCTTTTATTTTCTATTAATACCCTTTTATTTTTTTATATTCTTTTTTACTTTTTTTTCTTCCTTTAACCTATTTTATTCAAATTACTATTTAACCGATTTGACTAATATTTTTTTGTTTTTTTCCATTTTTGCCCTCACTTTTTCATTCAAACTACTATTTTGCCATTAACCTATTTTATTCTTTTTTACTTTTTTTTTTTTTACTTTTTAGTATTTTTTTTCTTTTAAGACTCTTTTATTCTTTTTTTTTTTTCCCTCATTATTATTATTTTTCTTTTAATACCATTTGATTCATTTTTTGTTACTTTCTATTATTTTTTTCTTTTAATACCCTTTTTATTTATTTATTTTTGTTACTTTTTTTATTTTTTAATACCCTTTAATTCATTTTTTGTTATTTTTTTTTATTTTTTTATTTTAATACCCTTTTTATTTATTTATTTTTGTTACTTTTTATTATTATTTTTTAATACCTTTTGATTCATTTTTTGTTATTTTTTATTATTTTTTTCTTTAATACCCTTTGATTCTTTTTTTTTTAATACCATTTTCTTTTTTTATCCTTTTAATACCTTTGATTTATTTTTTATCTTTTTAATACCCATTGATTTATCATAAAAATACGAAAGAAAAATAACAACTTTTAAAATATCAAAAAATAAATAAAACTGATAAAAAAAGAAATAAATTTGATAAAAAAATAAAAAAGAAGAAAAAATAATAAAAATAAATAAAACAAAAAAAATTAAAAAAAAATTAATAGTAAAAAAAGAAACAAAATAAAAAAACTGAAAAAAAAAAAATAAATACAAAATTCAAAAGAGAGAGAGAGAGAGAGACTTAGGGGTATTTCGGTAATTTCGACATGGGACAAGGGACTGGGGCGCTGTCATTCGGTGTTAGGAGGGGTGGGAAGATAACAGCTCTTAAAAAATGAGGTCTGAAAAACACTCTGTTCAAAGTCCTTCTTTATAAGCCTAAATATAAAAATCATTTTAAAAAAATAGATAAAAGTACACAAGAATTAATGTCTTTATACATAAGTCCAAGAAAGTAAATTCATCTTAATTACAAGATACGCAAGTAAGATAAATTTTAGATTAAAAAAAAAACAATCTAAAAGGTATTAATATAAAAAAACGGGCTTGACATTTCTTCTAAGTCCTCAATATTGTTCTATTTTTTTTTCAGACCTAAATATACATTCAAAAGAGCCTACTAATTCTAGGAATGAAGAAATACACCATTTTTGTTGTATGATCTTTAGGGTAGTTGGGCCCAAAAAGTCCAAAGCCCAACTTGTACCCATCTTAATATATATTTTTTTATCGGAAAAAGTAAATATTTTATTATAGAAATAAAACATTACAAGACACAAATGAAAGCATGAATAGGCATCCATTTTTATATAGCTATTAAGTTAGCTCAATATAATCTATATTCAAACTCTCAAAACTCGTTGGTGTTCTCGAACCCAAAATGGGCCCCGCTTGTTGACGATGAAAATGATATCTCATTTTCCCTCCTAATGTATTGCTCTTTTTTTCTTTCATAATTTCTTTTAGGTGTAGATCCAATCTTTATGTTATTTTGTCTCCAGTACTTACCATGCGATGAAAAAATTAGTTACAACGATAAGACCATTCATCGATGTCACTCCAGAAGATGGCGAGCAGGTGCCATGGCCACCCAAATTTTAGTGAAATCTCATGAGTCGACACTATTTTTGTTGATATTAAAAAAATTATTAGCAGTTCGGATCCTCCAAAAATCTCAATAACCTAAAAATCTGAATTTTAAGCTCCGATTTACAAAATTCTGTATCTGCCGCACCACATGTACGTAGACATTACGTAACCATTCAATTATAAACTGCCTTCTGTACATAGGTAACCTCACTGTGCAAATGTGATTGATGGATATTCAATTTTGTTAGCTCCATAGTTAACCGAATTCTGTTGAAGTCCAACCCACTTAGATGAGTTCAACCGCATTAATCAAATCCAAGCCCGGTTAGCTCATATTGAGTTCTTTAAAACACTTGAGAGGGATTATCTCTTATGTTTTCCTAGTTAGAATAGGATAACAATTATGTATTTTATTAAAAGTCGATCACCTCTTTCCTTTGGTCTTTAAAAGGGAGGGTAATG
>BRYE01000024.1:5187359-5189859 GCA_030159115.1 Actinidia arguta var. hypoleuca
CAACCTCTCTCGTGGCTTGCACCAAGCAAACGGCCTGCAAGTCAACCAGAGGAAGAGCGCCGAGGAAGTTATTGGAATATAGACTTTGGAAGTGTTAATTTGGACCCAAATTTTTTATGGGGCCCGATTATCGAATGAGGTGAATCATATGTGAACTGCGTTTCCCTTTATAAATAGATAATCGTAGTGTATTCGTTTGTCCAAAATGAATAACTATTAAATAAGAAATTACTCATCAAAATAGTATCATGAAAGTGGAATGTGGGTGAAATAAGTTGAGTTTCACATCGGAAGGAAAGGAATTTTTCAATGTTTTCATTAGGTATTTAAGTGCTTAATTTGCACTATGAGGTTCGGCCTTTGGGGACACCCAAGTTTTATGAATGAGGGAAGTTATGGACCAAGTAGGCTTGACCCACATGGACCTAGATTTTTTATACCCGTGCAGTTGTGCAGTAGTAGCTCGATCCGACTCGACCTGGCTTAGTTCAGGATGGGTTTGAGTTATCTAAATATATATTTTTTAGAGAAAATTTGTCCGATTAATTAAAGATTAACTCATAAAATATCTTTCAAATGCTTAAACAGTCACAGTTTAATACTCACGTTCATTTTTCTAACCTAGAATAAATTTTTTTTCTTAAACTGTTAACCCAATTGATTGGTAGGTTAAATTATGAAATCAAAATATTTAAGTTTTGATTTAGAATTGAAAATTGTGTTTTATGGTGTTGATTAATTGGAGGAGCCTCTTGGAGCCTTTGCCCAATCTATAAGAAGACATCTCCTATACCGATTCATGTCACACAGAGAAAAAGAGAACAACATTGTAAGAAAAATTGAGAGTGTTTTCCATCTGTATTAAAGTCTCATCCGTGAGAGAGGAGACGTTATCAGTTGGTTGGGTTACCAGATTGGAGTGGTACTTTGGGTAAGTGATAATCGGTTATATCTTGGGAAACAAACGCCCGCCACTATCAGCATCGATAGCAGGGCATTATTTGTTTAAAAATACTGAATCTTAATCCAAGCCTTTGATTTTTTGTATATTTTTCAATTATGTATTCTATTATGTTTCGTATTTTCAACTGTTTATTTAAATTTTATAATTTATAAAATTTTAAATTATATATATATATATATATATATATATATATATATATATATATAATCTGTTCATTTTAATTTTTTTGAATAATATAAAATAACAAAGAAGCTTGCCACCAACATGGACTGGAAGTCGACGCAAGTGACGGACGACGTGATAAAGCCCCGCCAATGTCATCAGTCCCACCCAGGAACAATAATAAATTTATCATTTGAGTAATTATTTGATATTTTATAACTTAGATCTAAAATATATATCATTGTTATAAATTTATTATTTAATTTATGATTGCATAATACCTAAGGTAGATTTGAACTATATATTGTTTAGATAAATTTTCTTCTCATTTAAATTTTTTAGTCAAATATTATTGTAAACAAATCTTAATATTTACGTGTCTAATAAATTTATCGCTGTTAATTCGTAACATGCTCTTCAAACATACAACTATGGTAAGAAACACAAAAAACACAAATATTGATAAATTTATCATTGTTAAAGTTACATGTCATTAATATTCTGATGACTTATCATGTGAAAAATTCATAAAAATAATAATATTTATATAACTGATAAATTTATCACTGATAATTTTTATTGAAAAATAATTTTTTATATTTTCTTAATTTCGTATTCGATATGGATCTTGTTTGATAGATTTTCTTAAGAAGGTTTTCTAAAATATAAAATTTGATAAAAAATAGTTGTATACCAAAATATTTATGATATTTAAAAGTTTGTAAATACAAAAATATAAAAAGAGCACCACATCAGCATTATCACTTCCCTTGTTTTCTTTCGAGAAATGCTAAGTTTACAACCATGTTTTACAACAATGGTTTACAACACGGACAAAACGACGTCGTTTTGGTGTTATAAACACAAAACGACGTCGTTCCATTTAGCCGCCAAATGGATCGGCTAAATGGAACGACGTCGTTTTATGTTTATAACACCAAAACAACGTCGTTTTGACCGTGTTGTAAACGGTTGTAAACGAGATGTTGTAAACGTAGCATCTCTCCTTCCAGACACTATTGGTCTTCTTTAGACACGGATAGCCTTGGGCAGTTACGTAATCTTATCCTACAAAAGTACTTGGTGGGTTAACTGCTTACTCATCTCTAATTTTGTCAGGTAAAAAATAATAAATATTTTTTATCTTTAAGGGATACTTTTTAAAATCTTGGTATAATCTTTTTAATTTTTAACTTTTTCTAGACTATAAGTACCTGAAAATTAAAAACTAATTTTTTTTTAAACCCAATGGTAAAATAAAATCACTCAAAGTCATGAAGTTTGAAAGACAAAAGAGTTTTGTTAGGAACAATGCATTTTATGCATTGCATTGACAATGTATACTTATATATGAACTTCATGACTTGAGCGATT
>BRYE01000024.1:5199859-5202359 GCA_030159115.1 Actinidia arguta var. hypoleuca
TTAATTTGGGTAGCGGCGGCGTGCGTGTGTGGGGTGTATTGAGAAACTTAGGTTATCTAAGTTTCCTTCCCGTTAAAAACTTGGGTATGCTCAAGGGCACATCTTAGGTTTCCAAACTCAAGGCTTATAAACCACTTAACTTTCTCTTTCCCAACCAATGTAGGACTAGGTTCCAATTCCTTATTTCAACAACTTCGATTAACCATTTTTGAAGCTAATTTTAATTCACTTCTTGTAATGTTTTTGACTTAATTTTTTCATTGATCTTTTCACCAATGTTCAAAGATTATGTTCAATCATTAACCCATAAAAAATAATTGTGGGACCCACTTTAAATATAGATCTAAAGTGACCCCAAAACTATAAATTTTCTAACATATATCTCATATTAGGGGTGAGAAAATAGCCGATCTAACCGCAAAACTGTTCAAACTGGTCTGGACGGTACGATTTGGTTTGGTTCGATTCGGTTTTTCCTTGAATGGTTTGGTTTACAATTTAAAAAATCAAATTGTTCACTCACGGTTCAATTTGTGTTTTTTTTTTTCAAAATACGGTCAAAAACTGAACTGAACCGTGAGTTTTTTCCCCCTGCTCTTTGGGGTGGCGGGGAATTTGGGTAGCGGCGGCGTGCGTGTGTGGGGTGTATTGAGAAACTTAGGTTATCTAAGTTTTCTTTCCGTTAAAAACTTGGGTATGCCCAAGGGCACATCTTAGGTTTCCAAACTCAAGGCTTATAAACCACTTAACTTTCTCTTTCCCAACCACTGTAGGACTAGGTTCCAATTCCTTATTTCAACAACTTCAACTAACCATTTTTGAAGCTAATTTTAATTCACTTCTTGTAATATTTTTGACTTAATTTTTTCATTGATCTTTTCACCAATGTTCAAAGATTATGTTCAATCATTAACCCATAAAAAATAATTGTGGGACCCACTTTAAATATAGATCTAAAGTGACCCCAAAACTATAAATTTTCTAACATATACCTCGTATTAGGGGTGAGAAAATAGCCGATCTAACCGCAAAACTGTTCAAACTGGTCTGGACGGTACGATTTGGTTTGGTTTGGTTCTGTTTTTCCTTTAATGGTTTGGTTTACAATTTAAAAAATCAAATTGGTTCAATTTGTGTTTTTTTTTGTTCAAACTACGGTCAAAAACTGAACTGAACCGTGAGTTTTTTCCCCCTGCTCTTTGGGGCAGCGGGGAATTTGGGTAGCGGCGGCGTGCGTGTGTGGGGTGTATTGAGAAACATAGGTTATCTAAGTTTCCTTCCCGTTAAAAACTTGGGTATGTCCAAGGGCACATCTTAGGTTTCCAAACTCAAGGCTTATAAACCACTTAACTTTCTCTTTCCCAACCAATGTAGGACTAGGTTCCAATTCCTTATTTTAACAACTTCAACTAACCATTTTTGAAGCTAATTTTAATTCACTTCTTGTAATGTTTTTGACTTAATTTTTTCATTGATCTTTTCACCAATGTTCAAAGATTATGTTCAATCATTAATCCATAAAAAATAATTGTGGGACCCACTTTAAATATAGATCTAAAGTGACCCCAAAACTATAAATTTTCTAACATATATCTCATATTAGGGGTGAGAAAATAGCCGATCTAACCGCAAAACTGTTCAAACTGGTCTGGACGGTACGATTTGGTTTGGTTTGGTTCTGTTTTTCCTTTAATGGTTTGGTTTACAATTTAAAAAATCAAATTGGTTCAATTTGTGTTTTTTTTTGTTCAAACTACGATCAAAAACTGAACTGAACCGTGAGTTTTTTCCCCCTGCTCTTTGGGGCAGCGGGGAATTTGGGTAGCGGCGGCGTGCGTGTGTGGGGTGTATTGAGAAACTTAGGTTATCTAAGTTTCCTTCCCGTTAAAAACTTGGGTATGTCCAAGGGCACATCTTAGGTTTCCAAACTCAAGGCTTATAAACCACTTAACTTTCTCTTTCCCAACCAATGTAGGACTAGGTTCCAATTCCTTATTTTAACAACTTCAACTAACCATTTTTGAAGCTAATTTTAATTCACTTCTTGTAATGTTTTTGACTTAATTTTTTCATTGATCTTTTCACCAATATTCAAAGATTATGTTCAATCATTAATCCATAAAAAATAATTGTGGGACCCACTTTAAATATAGATCTAAAGTGACCCCAAAACTATAAATTTTCTAACATATATCTCATATTAGGGGTGAGAAAATAGCCGATCTAACCGCAAAACTGTTCAAACTGGTCTGGACGGTACGATTTGGTTTGGTTTGGTTCGGTTTTTCCTTTAATGGTTTGGTTTACAATTTAAAAAATCAAATTGGTTCAATTTGTGTTTTTTTTTGTTCAAACTACGGTCAAAAACTGAACTGAACCGTGAGTTTTTTCCCCCTGCTCTTTGGGGCAGCGGGGAATTTGGGTAGCGGCGGCGTGCGTGTGTGGGGTGTATTGAGAAACTTAGGTTATCTAAGTTTTCTTCCCGTTAAAAACTTGGGTA
>BRYE01000024.1:5244859-5249859 GCA_030159115.1 Actinidia arguta var. hypoleuca
TCTCAAAAAAATGAAACAAGGACTGATCTAGGCTTCAATCTTCTTGTCGCCTAAATATCAAAAGAGGAATACCGCTACTCAGTCGTTGTCAGTGATCAAAACTGCACTTTGATGCTTAAATTAGAGGAGTTTTTGAAAGAATTTGTGAATAAAGAGGGTCACGTGTGTATGTTCGCATATAGTGAGAGAAACCGAAGTTTTCCCTTATAGACCTTTTGGTTTGGCCGTGTCATTCTTCATTGTCTCCTCCACTCCCCATGTTCATCCAGATTGCGTCATTGAATGGGGAATGGTCTCGCTTTCTTATTGGGGAAAATTTCATACAAGTGGTAAGACCAACACTTAATATTAATAAAATGATTTGACTGAAATTAATATTTCGGAAGGTAGTGAGTTCTAAATAATATAAAATATGATTTTACCCCTAAACTACTAAAACGATATCGTTTTGAAACTATGTAATAACACTGGGCATGTAGAACTTGCACCCTACTTCACTTCTCTCTTCTACGTTTGTGCCTTAGGCAGTGCTTCGCAACGATGAACTTCCAATCTCTCTCTCTCAAGATCACGTAGAATTCACCTCTACAACCTCTATCGATAAAGTCACGAACACATCAACGGTCCCATCTTTAACTTCCACTCTTTCTCTTTCTCTTCGTTGTTCGTGCCCTAGTTGTTGGGGTGAAAGTCATGCCTGTGTAAGGTGCAAGCCATGTTCTCCTGGGGTCCAAATTTGATATGCATAGGGTGCAAGTGGGACATGCCTCGGGTGCAAGTTTGATATGTCTGATACCTACTTATATACCCCTCTACTTCCATTTGATTGCCTCTCAAACTCACTTGATCCATTTGATTGCCTCTCAACACAACACATACTATTCAAGTCATGTGTGTCCAGAGTGCAAGTCAGCCATGCCCAGGATACAAGTGGGACATGCCTTTGATGTAGGTTTGATATGCTTGATACCTACTCGCATGGTCAAATGAATCATATGGATCAAGTGAGTTTGAGAGCCAATCAAATGGAAAGCAAAGGAGCATGTGAGTGGGTATAAGGAATATCGTACTTACACTAAAGGCATGTCAAAGTTGCACCCCGAGCACACTTGACTTGCACCTTATGCAGGCACGACTTGCTCCTCAACAACTAGGGCACGAACAACAAAAAGAGAGAAGGGAAGTTGAAGAGAAAGAGAGTGTGGAAGTCAAAGACAAGACCATAGATGTGCTCGCGACCTCCCCGACGGAGGTTGTAGAGGTGAATCCCGCGTGAGCTTAAGATAAAGAGGAAGTCTGTTGATGCGAAGCACCGCTTAAGGCACGAACGTAGAAGAGAGAGGGGTGAAGTATAATGAAAGTCCTACATGCCCAGTGTTATTACGTAGTTTCAAAATGATGTTGTTTTAGCGGTTTATGGATAAAATCGTCAAAATCACAATGTATTTGATATTATTTAGAACTCATCACCTTTAGAGGTATTATTGTCGATTAGACCATTTTGTTGATATTAAGTATTACGACCCGTTTGGTAATACTTAAAAGTCAAGCTTTTTTTAAACTTGCTATCAAAAAAAATCAAGATTTTTTGATATTTTTGCTTTTCTGATTTTACTTTAACTAAAAATAAGCAAAAAAACAAAAAGCAAAAACAAAAAAGTCAATTTTTTCTAACTTTTTTGCTTATAAAATTAAAAAAGGCAAACAAAAAACTGGTATCAAACGGAGCCTTAGTCTTACCACTGATATGAAGTTTTTCCGCCCAAGTTGTGATACCTTGGCCCAATCCCACATTGGATGGGATGTGTTGTTCCATGCATGCGAGTGCCCTCGGTCCACTTCATTCTATTTATTTTTTATTTTTAAATATATTTTTATAACTATTTATAAGAGAGAGTTTTGGGAAAATACAAAATTTAAGTTTTAACTTTTTCAAAGTGAACAATTTACGGCAATATCACAAAATAGAAAAATCACAAACAATACAAAATAAATGGAGTAATTACTTTATCTGGATTTCACTCTGTTCAATATGCTATCATATAATGAGAGCAATCAATACCAACAGCGCTATCACAATTAATGTGACACTCCAACCATAATATAATGAAGTGTTTGGTCACTCCAACTAACCCAATTCTTGCACACAGGTATTGGATCTATACAGACGTGGTTAGCTACAAATTTAAAGATACGATAACATGAAACCTATTTAGATGTCATCAGCTACGTACATAAAGATTTGATGACTATAGGACATTGATGGGGTTTAGGGGTGTTGTGCCAAGAACATATCATAGTACAACCCATTCAAGTTTGGGCCGACCGATGGTCTAATTATATAATTAGGATCATTCATTTATAAAATTTAGCTAAATAAAACATTCATGACAAAAACATAATTTATTGAACATCATTAGTCTCGTGGTTGAAATATATTTTTATTGAAAATATATTTTTTTGCATAATTATATAATTGATTTTTTTGCATGGATATTGATCTTTGGAAAACGAATCGTTCCAATGATACTGTAACTTCAAACTAACATGCCATTGGCAAATCAACAACTCTATCTCATGACGTCCCTCGATGCAGCCACCACTTTCGAATCTTTGGTCCCTTCTCGCTTCACTACTCTCACCTTCCCCAACCCTCTCACTCCACCACCACCAGTACTCGCCACCGTATCCACACCCCACTCCCCCGAATGGCAGTCCTCGACTCACTGAGTCAACCCATCGCCACCACCAACTTAAAATATCCGCCATGCTAGTCCCGACCCACCAAGAGTCTGACTGGACCTTCTCCACCAAACTCAACTACCTCCACCTCCATCGCCACCACCAACCCTAAAATCTCCTGATTAGTCCTCATCAGAAACCTCCCAATCGATCCTCACCACAGAATTTACAATCGACCACCGATTAATCTAAAGAATTGTTTGATAATCGAAAAGAGATTGAGGCCTTTGCTGTTTGCTCTTTGTCCGAAATAGGCTTTCAATAATGGTTTGCCAGAAATTCAATTTTTGGGTTACGAAGACGATGTGATTCAGAGTGTGATTGTGGGTTGATTTGTTGGGTCTTGTGTGGGGGAAATGCTGTTTGAGGATGTGGAATTGGAGGGTGTGGGTGAATTTTTGGGTGAATGTGAGAAAGGTTCGAGTGTTGATTGTTGCTTTGCTAGAAGTTGTTTTTTGACAATGTGTTATGAACACAATTTGAAATAAAATTTTAATATGTTTCATATAATAAATTAGATGAAAAATGATTGATTCATGCCCTTCCAAATGAGTAGATGAATTTAGTGTATTCATTTGTCCAAAATCAAATTGATTTGAGTGAGAAATTATATCTCAAAAAAGCTTCAACGCAAAGAAAAAAAAATAGGGATAGACAAGTTTGTCCTACATTAAAAAAATTAAAAAAAAATTAGTGAGCATATAAAACTCAACAATAATTGCACAAAGCTAAACACAAACTTCTCACAAAAAGTGGATTCTAGAGTGGGACTCATACACTATGGAACTAACCCTTGGTGAGATATCTGTGTTAGTATATATGCACCTTGTGTATGCATGTAAAATAATTGATGTTTGAATAATCATATGCACGTAACTAGTAGAGGTTAAAGAGTATGAACAAATGATAACAAGACAATTTAGAGTAACGAGGAGTTCCAAATGAACAAATGATAACAAGTCAATTTAGAGTAATGAAGAGTTCCAAATGATGAAGAATCACATTAAGGTTGTGAGAAGGATTAAGTGATTAGTAGTCAGTTGAGAGTTCTCAAGACGGCGCAATGCAGAAGCAATTTCCGCACATTTGGGGTAAATTTAGGGTCTTTTGGTGGCTTAAAACATGAAGAGCTATTTTAGAGTCATGGGCATGACCAAATGATGAATTGTCTGGGTTGTCAATTTAGAGTCATGAGGAACACCAAATGACAATCAAGAGAGGTACTGAACAATAAAAACTTAGTTTAGGATCATGAACTAAACCTAGCGGTAACAGGGCTCTAAAAAAAGGGTCCTTTGGCACTTCAAGTTTTTAGAGAAAAAGTTATGTACAAAGTGGGCTTGATCCACTAACCTATAGTTATGATCCGCATGCGGCTACGCCACAACCGCTTGCTTGACCTAGCATAACTCAGTTTGTTTCATGTTTGGGCAAGCGGGCCGGGCGAGTCCTGGCTTGGGCTTAATTAAATATTAATTGTTTTAAAAAAATTTATTCAATTATTTTAATTTTTAACGATTAAAAATTATACTTCCTTCCCTGGAGTTAACTTTCTTTTGCGAATAGTTACATCGTTTCAGATTTAAACAGAGTGAAAATTATAATGAATTTTTTTTCTTAAATACACGAATAGTTGCGACTTTTTAATTTATGCGAAAAAGTCCATGTAAGTATCTATTTGGCCAAATGAGTGCAATTTTGGCCTTGGCCAAATAAGCCATTTTCTAAAAAGGAGTGACCCTCCAAAAAGACACCTTACCTCTTCTAAGAAGTGTGAAGACTTCTATAAATTTCACCACCATTCAGCATTCTTCATTCATTCGAAAATCATTCTAAGTAAAGTTAAAAAGTACTAGGATCATCCATCATTTTCTAGTCTTCATTTGAGAAAGAGAAGACACTTGAAAGTTTGCCATGATCTTCGACACTTGAAAGTTTGCCATGATCTTCTGATTTAGAGTACTACTATCTGAAAATTGAAGTTGTTGTATCTTGAGAGTCGTACAACATAATCTGTGAGTACCAATTACGAATTGTAAACGATTTAAGGACACTGAATTTAATTTAGTCTTTAGCCCATTTCAATTTTGTTATTTGAATAATTCTGTAAGTTGTGTTATTTACATTTTAATTATTTAATGTCTTCTATTTTCGCACTTCAATGATTCAAAATTTCTGTTAACTTTCTGGTTTTTAGAGAAAAAGAACACACTTTTTTCTACATTTTTAAGTCGTTTATGTTTAACATCTTGCAATTT
>BRYE01000024.1:5259859-5262359 GCA_030159115.1 Actinidia arguta var. hypoleuca
ATTTCGTCCTCAAAATTATGTAAATGTATTAGATAGATCAAAGGATCTGAATACTTTGTGTAGACCTTCGACTTGTGCTCTCACGTAGCCTCTTTCATGCCATGATAAAGCCATAGAAATTTCACCAATGGAATGGGGTTCCCTCTAAAAATTTGGTCTCGTGAGTCCTATACTCGAATTGGTCGCTCCTCATACGTGACATCCTCGTTGATAGTCAAATTATCAATTAAAATCTTCACACACAAAATGATGCCCAAAATACTCACTGCCCAAGATTTAACCTACACCATTCGCACATGTCATTTCTCACCTCCATATACACGACATCCTAGAAATTAAATCAAAATGGCTAATCACCTCAATTACACTCAAAAAGTAGTGTAAAATTATAAAGTGTTGCTAAATAACCCAATGCTGAAAAGAAAACAACTAGCGTACTCTATCCCCAATCTCCAAAGTAATCGATAATCTACCAAACATTGTAAGTAAAATCTCCAAATGGCAGACGCTGCATTTCCATATTCATCTTGTCTGTATAGACTAACAATCAATTAAAAGATAACTCAAACTATTACAGTAACTAAAATCACGCAATATCACTACTAGTGTTCCCAATATTTTAATTTAAATTAATGATAAGAAATCCTAACATCATAACAACTACAATAAACAAGGATTTAATCACTCCCTTATTACAATGATCGGCAATCAAAATTCCAACCCAATCTATCCCAATAATCACATTAAAACTAGTCATGTCTAGCACGATAAAGTCAATCACAAACCATTGATCACCAATCTCAATCTCGCATGCCTACAAATACGCCTTCAAGTCAATCTACCTACAAATAGAAGCACTGGATCTAACACCTCTTCCTCCAATCCCAATACCAAAGCAAAAGATGATGCTATGAATGAATGTGATGCTCCCATGTCAATGAGAACATGAGCCCACAACTTAAATACTAGAAAAGTACCTCGTAAAATAGAGGTATCCAACTGCGGCTCATGTTACCCTACCATCCCCAACAGTTCCACTGTTGATGTCATAGTGTAAATCCGTCCCTGCATCTTCTGACCCTGCTGAAACTATAGCCTGTGGTTTGGACTAATATGAAGTCTATGTCGAAGTAAAACCTGGATTGGCCCTCGAGGCCTGAATTGATTAAGTAGGTTCCTCATTTGCGTACACTATCTCATGATGTGTCCAACTTTACCATAGTGAAATCAAGTAGGCAGTCCCCTAACCTGTGACTTCTCCTGCACCTGCCCCCAGGAGTATCCCCTAGTTGTGACTAACTCTATTGACCCTTCAATGGGTAGCCCATAACATGATGCCCCGGTTGGTGACAACCAAAACAAATCGGCCCTCCCCGAGTTGCCTGGTCAGATAACGCTACAGAAATGACGGGTGAACCCAATTAAGATACTGCTATTGAGCCATAGAATTCTTCGGCTTCTTTGGAAAGTGACTTTTCGATTGGGTGCTCGTACCCTTACACTGTGACTTAGGATTTGTAATCTTTCTAGTCTCATCTAGTGTCTTCTCAATAGCAGCCGCCGAGCTAACCATTGTTGAGTATACCTTTATCAAATTCTCCACAAACTAATTCCTTATGGACAGCCTAAGTCCCCTCATAAACTGTTTTGCTTTCTCCTTCTCCATTGACACGAATGCCCTTGCAAACTTCGACAAACTTGTGAACTTGACCTCATACTGAGCCACAGTCATACTTCCTTGAACCAAATTGATGAAGTCCATCCTTAACGCCTCTTTAGCCATATTCATAAAATATTGATCTAAGAAAGCCTTCTTAAATGGCTCTCACTCATTAGCCACACTCTTCTTCACGGTCTTCCACCATTGCAAGGCATGCCATTGCAATTGATAGGTTGCAAACAACACCCTTAACTCCTCTTTAATCACCAAGATCGTGTCTAACACTGTTGTGACCTGCTTCAACCAATCTTCTGCAACTAACGGATCTGGTTTGCCCTTAAAGGTAAGCGGTCAAGTTGTAGAAAGGCCTTCATGACCGTAGTAGCCCTAGAGTCCGCCACTATAACCGACACTTGCATTGTTTGCACGATATTCCTTACCACTTTCTCAATTGCGATGAAAATCCCTTGCATAAATTCCGCGCCACCAATTACTGTCGGTGGAGCACCTCCTACACCTCTAACATTTCCTCCAAGAGCACTGGCTCCTCCTCCCATCACCGACTCTTAGTGATTATCTCCATCCTCTTTATCACGGTTCTCACTAGCCCCGCATGCTACTTGAGCCCCACGAGCTCCCATAAGTGACTTTGTGTGACCTCTCGCATTGCGTGATGGCATGTTTAACATAATACCACAAGAAAATAATAAGACAATCATAATCAATCATGATTCGTTCCAAAACATTGCTATACCATATGCAATTCAATAACATGTAGCATGTATGTTCATGTTATCCCTATCATATAGATAGCACACTCACGTTACCCCTTAATACTTA
>BRYE01000024.1:5264859-5282359 GCA_030159115.1 Actinidia arguta var. hypoleuca
TAAAAGTAAGAGTAAGAGGGAGCACACCAAGATTTACCGAGGTTCGATCACAACGTGTGATCTATGTCCTCCCAAGACCTTCGCAAGATCTTCTTCCGCTACTTGCAATCAACTATTACAATGAGGGGGCTAATTTTCAAGTGCTCATCTCACTTTTACAATAAGAATTTTTATCAAGTTCTTCTAAGAGATTTTGTCCAAGACCCATTCAATCTTCCAAGTGATTTTGTCCAAGTCTCACTCAAACTTACAAGAAAAATGATTTGATGAAGGTATTACAAATTTGAAACAAACTCTCTCAATAGAGTAGATATGAATGGAATTTAAACAATCAATGCTAACTTAAGAAGACAAGAAGAATATTCAAGAAAACTTGAATTTGGATCTTTTTAGATGATCAATCAACGTAATAGAATGTATCTTCTTCTCTTCAAATGCTCTTGGAGACTTGTATTTTATGGCTTGAGGAATAGTGAATCGTTGGTGGTAGTTGTGGAGCATTTAATGTTGTTTCAAATAACTTTGGGTTCAAAAATATTACCGTTAGGTGTCGACACCTTCTCAATTCTAGGTGTCAACACTTAATTTTTAGGTGTCGACACTTCAAGCCTTTTTCCTTCTATTGAAACTTATTGTCTCCGGGTGTCGACACTACTTGTATCAGGTATCGACACTTGATCATCTGTTCTTTAAGGAGTTTAGCCATTGTTTGATGGTGTCGATATTGGTATCAACACTTCCTTTTCTAGAAATATTTCTTTGGCTACTATTATTTGGTGTCGATACTTGGTGTCAATATTTCGTTCTCCAGAAATACTTCTTTGGCTACTAACATTTGGTGTTGATACTTAGTGTCGACACTTTGTTCTCCAAAAATATTTCTTTGGCTACTGACATTTGGTGTCGATACTTGTTACCAGAATGTGATTTTTTGATTTCCTTGGCCTTTGAGCTCCAATCACTTCACGACCTTTGAGATTTTATTTCCAAGAATGCTTATGATCTTCATTAACTTAGTTCTTGAGAGATTCATAATTTTGTCCTCTTGTTTTAAGACTATTTTTGGAATTTATTCAATACGGCTTCCAGTCTCAAAGGTATCGACACTACAGAAACAGGTGTCGACACTTTCTGTCAGAAAGTGTTCACATTTTCTTTTTGATTAATTTGAGTTCTATAACGCGATATTTATGAACTGCACACTTAATGAAGATATTAGCCAATAACATAATGTTTTATTATCATCAAAATTGAGACATTAATTCAACAACTAGCATTTACGTCAGTTCAGTCTTTTTATTAGTCTGGACAACTGACTTCGGGTCAGCAGGGTCAAAGGACTCAAGGGCGAATTTACGTTATGACATCAACAGCTAGGACAATAAGAGTAGCAGTTTGATACATCTGTCGTGCGAGGTACTTTTCTCGTATTTAATTTATGGGCTCGTGTTTTCATCGCTACGGGGGCTCGTGTTCCACTATCTAGCACGTAAATCCGATAATATGTCACTAAGGAAGGTTCAAGACCGAGAGTTACCTTTCCTAATGCGATAATTCTCCATTTCCCTCTCTTTTAGGATGTGCATTTCATTATTTCGGTTATTGGTCAATTTTCATTCACGTGGGGCATTGTTAGAAGTTGAGTTTTTGACAACGTGTTGTGAATACACTTTGGGATTAAAATTTATTAAGTTCCATATAATAAATTAGATGAACAATGATTGATTCATATTCTCCTAAATGAGTACATAAATTTAGTGTATTCATTTGTCCCATATCAAGTTGATTTGAATGAGAAATTATTTCTCAAAGAAGTTTTAATGCAAAGAAAAAAAATAGGGATAGACAAGTTTGTCCCACATTAAAAAAATAAAAAAAAGTTAATGAACATATAAAACTTAAGTATGGACTCTAAAAATTGATCCCTTGGACACCTCAAGTTTTAGGGGGGAGAGTTATGTACAAAGTGGACTTGGTCCACTAGCCTATGGTTCTGACTCACGTGAGGTTGTGCCACAACTGCCCGCCTCTCCCGGCACAACTCTATTCAGTTCGTGTTTAGGCGGGCTAGGCTTGGACTTAATTGAATATTAATTTTTTAAAAAAAAATTTGTTCAATTATTTTAATTTTTAAACAGTTAGAAATTATACTTTCTTCCCAGGAGTTAATTTTTTTTTCGCGAATGGTCACACTGTTTCAGATTTAAACGGAGCAAAAATTATGATTTATTTTTATATTTTTTTTAATACGCGAACAGTTGTGACTTTTCAATTTATGAGAAAAAGTCCATGTAAGTATCTGTTTGGCCGAATGAGTGTCATTTTGGTCGAATATGTCCCTTTCCAAATATGAGTGATCCTCCAAAAAATACCCTATCTCTTCTAAGAGGTGTGAAAACTTCTATAGATTTCACCACCATTCAACATTCTTTATTAATTCAAAAATTATTTTAAGCAGAGTTAGAAAGTACTAGGATCATCTATCATTTTTTAGTATTCATTTGAGAGAGAGAAGACACTTGAAAGTTCATCGTGATCTTCTTATTTGGAATACTACTATCCGAAGGTCGAAGCTGTTGTATCCTGAGAGTCGTACGACACATTGCGTGAGTACCAATTGCGGGTTGTAAACAACTTAAGAAAACTAAATTTAATTCAGGCCTCAACCATTTCCAATTTTGTTTCTTGAATAATTCGGTAAGTTATGTTATTTACATTTTAATTATTTATTGTCTTCTATTTCTGCACTTTTTAGATTCAAAATTTCTATTTTAACAAAAAAGAACACACTTTTTTCAACAGGTTTTAACAGTTCATGTTTGGGTTATGAGGATAGACCAATCCATTCCCAACGAAGCTCTGTTCCAAGTTTGCTCCTTTCCCATGCAGATCTTTGAGCTCTTAAGGAAGACTTTAAGTTTTTAATTTATTGTCCTCAGACTTTGTGTAATTCTCAACATATATATACCGTTCATATGGCTATGTGTAATTTGTGAAAAAGTGGGAATATCTCAGAGAGAGAGAGAGAAACGTGTAAAGCTTATTCTCTCTAAATATTGAAATTGTTGTCATATGAGGACGTAGGTAAATTGCCATTCGAGGAGTATTTTGTCTGGTTTCTGATTCGTTTATATGCACAACAATTGGTATCAGAGTTTATGCGGAGTCTCAATTTTTTGTAATAGTGTTCTAAATCATTTTTTGAGAACAACATTGTCTTCGTCTCAAGGAGACGAATCTCCTGATTCAAACCGCGACTCAAACCGACTTATGATAAATTAAATTAAGAATAATAAATTATTTTTTTAATATATCCCACTTGCCCTATAGTAGAGTGCCCATCGGCAACGGTCCAACTGGTTCTCTCTCTCTCTCATTTGTTTTTTTGAAAATGGCAAATCTAATATATTCCAATGGCCAACTCATTCTCTTATTTTGAGAATTTAAATACTTCTTTTTAGTATTTTGTAGAACTTAAATTATTTAAAACAAAAAATCTTATAAATAAGTTCTAAAAATCATAGCGTGAAAATTTTTCTATCTTCTTCTGGGAGGACGATTTTTACCGTTTATCTTTTTGCCGTTTCTACTTCACCTTTCGTTTTTATTATACACTTTTTGGATAATACCTAAACTACCTTTTCTTTTCTTGGAGTAGGAAGAAGCAAAATTGTAAATGTATGGAGGTGGTAATTTATATAGTTAAAAAAAATATTAAACAATTTTACTTGAACCTTGCATAATAAATACAGTGAGGTGAAAAGGGTATTGCAAAAATCATTTTCCTCCATCAAAAGTAAAAATGATTAATTACAAATTACCCTTTAAACTATTCACATTTTCATTTTACCCTCTTAAACTAAACCCCTACAAATCACCACCTGCAACTGTTAGAATGGAACTGAGAACCAATTCGTTAGCAGAAATTAGGCAGTTGCTACTTTTACCCTTCGGTTACTCTCTCCCTCTCCCTCTCCCTCTCCCTCTCCCTCTCCCTATCTACAATCTACACGGTTGTGAGAATTTAAGTTTTACTCTAGTATGAAGCTCTAACCGTAAAAATTTTAAACCACCTATGAATTAGGATTTTGTTTGTTTTGTCATAATATAGATGTGCATCTTATGGGGCCCCTAAATTGATTTTTTATGCTATTGGTTTTGTATGCTGTATTCGGGTATTGATCGATCGATCGATCTATATTATACACTCAAATACGTAGAGAGAGAGAGAGAGAGAGCGGAGGAAACAAATCTAGAGAGAGAAGATGGCTTTGAACACCCACCCCTTTTTAATAGAGACGGGAGGAAAAAATAACTCTCCCTAGGTAAATTTCACTTAATTTCTATAAATACAACACTAATGACTTTTTATAATTTTACTATAAATACAACACTAATGACTATAAATACAAAAAAATTTTATCTAATTTTTGTGCAAAAATAACAAGATTGTCCTTTAATTTAGGATTTTTAAAATATTTCTCAATAAATCAATTAAAATTAATAAAAATTCTCTCATTTTTTTTAAATTGATAAAAAATTATTTTTTTCAGTATGCTTAGATTAGGAGCACTTAAAATGTAAAATATTTAGCTTATATTTTTTTTAAAAGTATTTATAAGAAAGTTTAATTTTTTAAGTATATTTTTATTAGTACTTAAAAAGTAAAATATTTAGATTAATTCTTTTTACAAAAAACTACTTATCTATAATATAAGAAACAAATATTTTTGAATCTTTCAAACTATCTCCCATTATCTACAGTTGGAATCCATTTGAGTTAATCCAATAGTTGAGATTTCACTTGAGACTATTTTTTTTTCTAAAAAAAATATCACTTCCTTTTTCTCAAATGTGTCGAGCTCATATAGGTTGTGACCCAATGGCAAAAAAACTCTAAAATTAGGCATATTTTTTATCTATTGAATTTTTTTAGTGGAACTCACACTCAAAAAAATTAAAACACTCATTTCTTCCACCCTCTCCCCCTCTCTCTATGTGCAAGTCACCACCACCACTACCGCTGCAACTTGCCATCACAGGTATCGCCTCTATTTCTCTCACTCCTCTCTCTCTTCCTACCTACCACCACCTCTGCCTCGCATCGAAACTCACCTCCACCTCCACCTCCACCGTAAGTACCACATTTCTTTTTTTCTTTTCACTATTCCCTCTCTTACTTCACCACCATTACTCCCTCTGCCTCTACCTCCACATTTTGATTACCATCAAACCCAATCACCACGCCACGCCACGCCACAGCTTCCCCCTCCTCATCGCCACCTCGTTGCAGCCCATTGCTTGCCAGCTTCTCTTTTTCTCTTTATCCCAATGGCGGCAGTTTAGAGGGTTGGGATATATTTTGTAATTTGGGAGGGTTAGGATTTTTTAGGTTTTTTTTTTTTCAGGTTCGGGAAAAACTCACGTTGGCGCTGACAAACGACAGGGAGAGACGAGGATGGGGTTTGGGTTGGGTATACCTTCTCTTTCTCTTTCCCATTCTTTTCTTTTTTGTGTTTTGTTTTTTAAGGTAGTAAGTACTGGACTGAAGCGAAGTATTAGTCGATAGAACCACCATGTATTTCTTTGTATATGGATGCAATATATCTCTTATTTGACTTTAATATCTTATCTTTTTTTAAGTTGTAAAACTTTAATGAGTACGCCTAAGAGGTGATTTTTTTTTTTTGCGTAGTGCCCATGGGCACTAGCAATTACTAGTTGATAAAAAATAAAAAAAGAGTAGCTTACAAATAAATGGTATTTTGAAGAAAAAAAAGAGAATATTTATTTATTGTAATGGGTGTATTGAGAAAAATATTTGAAAGTCCTAAATCAAATGGCAAATTTATTTTTTTGGTACAAAAATTAGCTCAAGAGAGAGGAATCTTGACATTAGTTTTAAAAGTATGGAATATCAGTGTTATTTCTAAAACTATATAGCTATAGAGAAAGTGATTATATTTGTCAAAAACTTCAAGGGAGTTAAGTGAAATTTACCCATTTTTATAACTGATCTGAAGGTTTTAGGTGCCAAAGATTGACAGTTGAAGGTGGCGACTTGTATAGTTTTTTAGTATATGGGTAAAGTGAAAACAATTGATAGCCGGGGGTAAGATTGTAATTAACTAAAAATGAAAACAGCCAACAGAAGGCAAAGCCCTAATTCGACAGAAGTGGGTGCGCGCCTACTTGAGACACCCCTCTCCCTCTCCCTCTCCCTCTCCCTCCTCTGCAGATCTCCCTACCTTCGAATGCCGACTTGCAGCTAAACCTACAATCAGGTAGCGTACCAAAACTCATCATTTGTGCTGTATTCCTCATATTTCTGAACCAAATATGTATATACGTATATGTGTATGTATAGTATATGGTTTACGAACATGTATATGCAGACTCTGCAACTGTACAGCCGCACGCACGGTCATCATTGTTGCTCTTGATTTAGCTCGATGGTTAAGATAAATTTTTGTATTAAGCAAGAACCCTAATTAAACCCTCGACGACATACGCGGCATTAATTTTTTGCATTAAGCAAAAAACAACAACTAACCCTTTCAAAGGCTTGTGAATATATGTGCTAAGAGGGACTGTTGAAAACCCTTAAGGATGGAGGTCAGTTGAAAATCCTAGTTGGAGCTTTTGGTTTCATCAATCTTCTTGTGTTTGTAGTTTTTTTTTTTGAAATAGATTATCTGATTTTTCATTACATAGGATTTTTGAATCGTTATTTTAATTTTGGCAGGAAAAAGTCTAATGTGCAATGTTTTGTTTATGTTTGTGTTGTTAGTGAGATGGGGGTCAAGGCAAAGAAAGCTATGAAGAAGAAATTGAAAAAGGGTTCGTCTCAATTATCAGCTGCGAATGGCAAAGATGAATATGCTGATTTCTTGGTATACTCATTGAGTGTTGAAAATTCTTGACATTGTTTGTATCTGTTTCATTGTACTTACTGATTCGTCTTTGTGTGGTTGATAGCCCTTAGAGGGTGGTCCTGGCCGTAAACTTCCCAAAAGTGAAACACTTGAAAAAACTGCTGCGGTCCTTTATATTGGTCGAATTCCACATGGGTTTTATGAGAATGAAATGGAAGGTGCAATTTTTTTTTGTACCTATTTTGTTTCTGTAAAATAAAAATATTTGCCTATGTATGTATGTTGCAAAGCAAATCATTGTTTTTGGTTCATCTTTTTTCAGGTTTCTTTAAACAGTTTGGCACTATCAAGAGACTCAGAGTTGCGAGGAATAAGAAGGTCGGGACTTAACCTTATTATTGTTACCTTTTAATTTAACTTACAATTTGTGGGTAGGAGGCTAAATTGTATCATTTTAATGCTAAAATGTTGATACAGATAAAAAGCCTTCGTCGGATTATTTTGTTTAGCAATTTCAAGAACCACGGTCATTACACTTTTGAATTGGTTTTATACCATGATCCGTTGGAAGAGCAAGCATAATGCTTTGATCTACTGTGGTAGTATATACTATATATTCATGCCAAATGGATATGAAGCCTGTAAATGACTTGGTTATTTCCTAAGTCTAGTTAAATACATGTCAGTAAAATACATGGTACCTGTGCGGTATTGGGTAAAGGAAATGGTAAGTAGGATAAATACTTAACCGAAAGTGATTCAGATATTTCATTGTGTTCAATTTTGATAATTTGGAGCCTGCCAATGGCCAATGAAGTTATGCCAGTCGGTTCAGACCGAAATTCGTCCCAGAAAGTAATGCTCATTAGGTATACCTTGTAATGCAACTACAGTGTTGGCAGAATCCACTTCTTTAAGAGGTTATTCGTATATATCTATGTCATAGTTGCTAGACGCAGAAGTGGGAAATGAAAGAGGGAAATTTAACAAAAAAGTAGGACAAACGGGAAGCGGCGAACATGAAGGATCTAATGGAAAATATAATAGGAACTTATGGAAACTTTAGTTAAGCAAAAAGGAAACCTTCAAAAAACTCACAGGACAGTTAAATGCATAATTCATGCTATTAAACTTTTAAGTTGTGTAATTTGTTTAATCTTTTAATCATTAATATTTAAATGTCTCCTTAATCTAATTGTTTCCAAATTTTGCAAACAGTTTTCAAAACTTCTGTGTGTTCCTTACTGAAAATCTCAAATCACCCTTTTAAAACATTTTTACACATGTTTGGAAGGCAATTTATTGATATGTACTAGAAAACTCTTCAAAAAAATCCATTTTGTCAAGTTTGCAAGTAGTTTATGAATAGTTTCTGACCTGTTCCTGCATGGTTTTGTTGGAGTTTCTGGAATGTTACCTGAAGTATTTTAAATATTTCCCTACAGTGTGGGATGTCTCCAAAAAAATTTCATGACTATCGTACCCGTACTGGAAACGTTTTGTGGAAGCACATTTCCCCCATCAAATTGAGTTTCCTAGTAACTGTTTTTCTATTCGTTGCCATAGAAGCAAGAATTCTGCTCATCTCGTTTTTCATCTTATGCATTTACAATTGTGCTATCTAAGTCTCCTCGGATCCCAAAATTAAACTTTTTAAGAGGTATTGAAGCTATTTGTCCCAAAAGAGGATTTATGTATAAAAGCCAAAGGGAAGGCCTCTATTTTGGAACTTTTGTAAGGATTTTTCTCGAAATGTAACATTATTAAAAAGGTGTGCATATGGCAAGAAAACATTTTTATCTAACGTGTCTTCTTGCCATCCCTTTGGTTGTCTCTAAAATTTAATGAAAAGGGATTGAAATTACTGTCACGTCTTCAAGTTTCCATTAAAGGGGGTGTAGAGTATGATTAATTGTATCTATGATATGATTTTCTGCAGACAGGAAAATCCAAGCATTTTGGCTTCATCGAGTTTGAGTCCCCTGAGGTTTGTACTTATCTCCAGAATAATCTCATCGTTTAATATTTGTTACTGATTGACGTGTCTTAAATGTTGAATTTAATTAGTGCAGGTTGCGAAAATAGTTTCCAAATGTATGCATAATTATCTTATGTTTGAGCAC
Organism: Actinidia arguta var. hypoleuca; assembly: GCA_030159115.1. Lineage (NCBI taxonomy): Eukaryota > Viridiplantae > Streptophyta > Magnoliopsida > Ericales > Actinidiaceae > Actinidia > Actinidia arguta. The sequence continues at coordinate 5,273,858 of BRYE01000024.1, forward strand.
ATTTTGCAAGTCCACCTTATTCCTCCTGAGCGCGTTCATCCAAAACTGTAAGAATTGTATATTTCTGATTGTTCTTACGATTTTCTTTTCTTAGTTGGTTTGGAAGCAGTGCCACATGGTTGGATGTACTTTTCACCCTTTCATCATGCGTAAGCTGGAAAGCAACTATTGATCATTTACCAGTACAATCAGATCGTAAAAAAGTCAAAGAATCAGTTACATAATTAGAAAATTACAAAAATCTTTTCTTCATAAAGGTTATAAAAAATGAACTTTTAGATCAAAATAACTGAAACAATTGCAATTTAGTTCATGATTGTTGATTTGTAATCGGATAATTGAAGTGCACTTATTTCCTGAATAGTTGACCTTAGGATTTTAGCTAAGGGGGCCTATGGATCTTAATACCCAAGTAGAGAAAACATCAAAGGAAAAAGTGAAAAGAAGAGAAGAATGCAAGAGGCCTTTTTTTTTGGCCACCCAATAAGAAGTACGGTATATTTTTGTTTTTAGTATTACATTAATCTGGACATCCAAGAAAGTCCGACAAGATAATCCACCAGTGCGATAACAAATCCAATAACTACCAAGTAGAGCACTTGAAAGAAATCAAAGCCCAACAATTGATTTCTACTTACGAAAGAATTCTCATAATAGGAGAGAAATCGTCAAACCATGCCTTTGCCTAGAATTGACCCCCTGACCTCCTATTTAAGAGTGTGCTAGGGTGGCCACCTTGTTGGTTAGAATGCAAGAGGTCAAAAGCATCACAACATTGTGCTGAAGTGGTAGAAGTAATTTACTAGGAAATAATCTGTCAAAGTGGCATCAAGTGGACCTAGTTCACATAAATTCAAAACTTGAGCATGGAGAGGTAGGGTGAGGACAGTGTAATATTACCCCTGAGTGCTTTCTGATGGATGACATGATGAAGGGTAATATAGTATGGTTTTTTATACAGAAGTTACACAAAAGTTTTCCATTTGTGGTCCTTTCATGTCAAGCCAAAACAGCCACCAATGTGACTTGTAATTTTAAAAATGTCATCCTACATCATTTTGAATGGGTTTTTAGTATAAAAAGTTCGTTTGTAAATCATTTTACCATGATAATACATCTGATCGAGTAGGATTTTTAAAGGACTTTCAAAGATCTAATGGTTTTGAAATTCATGACGAAATATTTTGCAAGATATTGAAATAAAAATTCTTAAAAGTCATCACTCTGTACAGTGATTATCAGGAAATTTGTTACTCATCAAAATAGAAAAGTGTTATGAAATTTGATTTGTATTTACAGCACCCAAGTTGCTTCTTATTTATATCTTGGTATTTTTTGAGGTTGCGGTTGGCGATAAATCCTCTCACTTCAAAGTGTGCATAAGCCTTAAAGTATCAAACGTCCTTGTATAACTTTTTTGATATACTAACATAAACTGCTATATAGTTGAGGATCTATGTTTATTTTTGTTGGAAAGAGATCATGAAGAAAATGATATGGGTGATATTGCTCACCCAATATTGTCTATAGTTGAGAGAAAGGGCATTAACAATCATTCCCACGTCTTTAATTTATTTTCTGTGGTACCAATGAATTGCTGAGGGTTTTACTTTAATTATAGGTGGAAAGGTGTTAACCGATGGTACAAACCGTTGGACTGGGTTCGAATTGAGAGAAAGCGACATAACAAGGTGAGTGGACAAGGATACAGTTGTAGACATCTAGCAATCATACTTTCATGCTTACGAAGCAGATTAAATATGGAAAGAGGTCCTATAATATTTATCTCGTAGTTAGAATTAATGCCCTTCATGGCTTTATCTGTGATGACTATTCAGGAAAGAACATTGGAAGAGAACAAGAAGATGGTGGAAGGAGTCTTGAAATGGGACCAGAGAAGGCGAAAGAGGATTGAAGCTGCTGGTATTGATTATGAGTGCCCTGAAATTGTAAGAACTTAATCTTCTTTCCATTTCTTTGACTCCAATGGTCGTGCAGTTTTTAACAAATTATAGGCAACTGTTGAAAATTTCTGTTACTATTAGAGTCCCACTGTGTAGAAATAAATATATGAGAATTTAACATACGGAATGATATATGCTTTTATGCTAATTTAAAATTTGGAAGCATGGGGCCGGCGGTTTTCAATAAAACGTCAAGTGATACAGGAGCAGTTATCCTGAAATGGTGACTGTAGAAAGAGTTCCTATCGGCATTAAGTTTATGGGTAACTGTTGAGTTGTTTTAAACCAACTGGATTGGTTCAGTTGGGTTCAATCCTCACCAAGGGCAAGGAGTGATTATGTCGCAGCCCATTTGATGGTTCTTTCTTTGGTTGGTCATTTCTCCCCATTACGGGGCTATTTGGTTATTTTGTTATATAGGTTGTCATGGGTTTGTATTGTTGGACTTTTGAACGTGGTGGACTTGCCAATTTTATCATTTCTGTAATTCTTGATATTTGTAAATATTCTCCTATCGGTTGAAAAAAAAAAGAACTGTTGAGTTTAAGCCTTGAAGCTATTTAGTTAGGTGATAAATAGTAAGGCATCTTGATTATCTGGTATTTTTGTTCATGCTACCAGGCATTTGATTATCCTGTTCTGCTATTTGATTTTATTGTAGGTGGGTATCAATCAGCCCGCTCCGAAGAAGATTCGGTTCGAGGAAGAGTAGATATGTATGGGAGAGCGAAAGGAGGTTGTGTTCTCTCATTTCTCTGTTACCAGTTCATAGTCATAGTTTGCTCACCGATGCGTGAGAAGTTAAATTTCCTTTCCCTCTCCCCTTCTAGGATTATGTTGGTTATGGGGAAGACAAAAATGCTCAAGTTAGAGTCGTGGTATGAAGTTCGGAAGTTATCTTTGTGATGGACTTAAATTTTGCGCTAGATAATAGAGCCTTGGCTTTTCTTTTCATTTTTTTTGTATCTACAATGTTATGCACCATCTGAAAGCTTATAACTATGGCCTGTCCATTGTTTATGTTTTGCTACTCGTCAATGATTAAAGTTTAGTTTGCTGCTGCACACCTGTAGTCTGGTTTGTGATGTAATTTTTGATTATTTGCTTCAATTGTTGTATTTTTGGGTAGATTTGTTAAAATTGAGTGATTACGCAATCAAATGAGCTGTAGTTGCGATTATTTAAAAAAATGATCAAAATTGTGCACAAACAAATCATATGCCAACTAAGATTTTAGAATATTTTCAGGTATTGTGCAACCCTAAAAGCTAGGACTTGTTCTGGCAGGTTGCTGCAAAATCGCTATTCTTGGAGTGTGAATCAGGGTTCTTCATGTCTAGGAGATCCATGGCCAACCCGCCACCACCTTCGTTCCTATTTATTGTGCTTGTTTGGTAAAATAACTGTGCTTTAAGACTGCCGTATTGAACACTGATTGAGCAGCAAAATTTCTACGCAAGACTTCCGCAGATTAAGATGAACACAAAGAAAATGGTTTGTTCAATTCATTGATCAATGTTCCAACAATCAAGTAGAACTATCGAGATTTCATACGGCATTGCTTGCACTCATTTTTAAGGAATTTCAATCAATTGTCCCATGACCACTGCCTACTACTATGCGATCAATCCGAAATAGATGGGCTTACAAAATCAAGAATGCAAAAACTTCAAATTCTTCCTAGTCACTTGTATCTGTGTTGCACATCGACCACCGCCTCTATGCAATCAATCCGAAATAGACGAGCTTACAAAATCAGGAATATAAAAACTTCAAATTCTTTCTCGTCGCTTGTATCTACGTGCTCCACATCTGCTATTAAGACCGTAGGTTTGCTTTTGCCAAGAAATGTTGAAGAAAACAAATGATAGACAGTTCAATTCTTCAGAGGAAAGGTAGCGCTGAGCAGACAAGAGAAAATTCTGCACTAAAGCAAATCCTTCTCTCAAATAAAATAGTTAATATACTTTCGTTTGGGAAGAAAACAATTTAAGTCAATAAGTACAGAAAGTATGTTATCTTATCAATTCATTGCAACTCCAATTTCCATTTCCACCCACTTTGCATCACATAAAGAAAATGAGGACCCATCTGGAAGTCCCATGAAAATGGAAATGTTTCTGCATTTTACACAACATTTCAGGATAGAACGGCATACATTTCAATGTGTTTTCCTGCTTTTGATGCTTGGGTTTATCTTCTGTAGCATATTTTTTCAGTTTTAAAATTTCTCTTTGAGAACCCCGAAAAGAAAAACTGCGTACAACTCCCCAGGGAGGATTCACCATCATTTCCGATGATGGCCTCATTTACAGTAAAAGTTACATCCGATTTACAAATTTAAATAGAACACACAGTACACAGTTAAAGATTTAAGCAATATTTAAAAGGTTATTCAAAAGCATGAGAAAGAAAGAGAGAATATATAGGCTGCCAAGTGACAAGAGTGAATAATAAAATTAACCATGGGTTGAGACCATAACAAGTACAAGCTAAGAAAGGGTTTCATGATAATCCGAGTAATGCTAGTTTTCAGAACAAAGTTGCAACTCTTAAGAGTTACGGCCATTAGATTGGCAGAGGCAGATAGAAGTTTTTGTTTGCAGTTAGCCAAGGCAAAGTATTTGAAAAACTGTGATAAAGGAACAAAATTTTTCCATGACTTGATCAAGAGCAACCGAGCTAGAAATCAAATCACTGCTCTCACTAAGGCAGACGGGACGTCTACTACATCCTTCCAACAGGTTAGTGCCCTTTTTGTAGAATTTTATAAAAACTTATTGGGGGTTAGATCAGACTGCTCTCAGTTGGATAGAGAGGTTTTAGTTGAAGGCTTATGTGTGAAAGAAGAGCAGGCCTCCTCCCTTATCAAGGCAGTTTCGGATGAAGAAATTAAGGCCGCTCTATTTGATATTGGGGATGATAAAGCCCCGGGCCCGGATGGTTTCTCCTCCTATTTTTTCAAAAAAGCTTGGAGCATTGTTGGGACAGATATGTGTGCAGCTATCAAGGAATTCTTTAGGTCTGGCAAGATTCTAAAGCAGATAAACCATGTCTAATAATGCCTCCAGGGTTGAAGAGTTTAGACCCATAGCTTGCTGCAATGTCATCTATAAAGTGATCTCTAAAATTCTGGCCTCTAGACTGTCTCCCATTCTTGAAGGTTTGATCAATCCTGCTCAGTCAGCGTTTGTGCCTAACAGGAGTATGGTGGAGAATATCTACTTAGTTCAGGAATTTTTGAGAAAATACTGCTGGAAAAGGATCTCTCCGCGCTGCACTATGAAAATAGACCTGAGGAAAGCCTATGATACAGTAAATTGGGATTTCTTGGAGGATGTATTAATGGGATTGGGATTTCCTCCATTATTTATGGAATGGATTATGCAATGTGTGTCTACAACTTCCTTCTCCATATCTATTAATGGGACATTGCATGGATACTTTAAAGGTCAAAAAGGTTTAAGACAAGGAGATCCAATTTCTCCTCTTTTATTTGCTTTATGTCTTGAATATTTATCCAGGAAGTTGGGAAAACTGAAGACGAATCCCCATTTCAATTTTCATCCTAAATGTTCAGAATTGAATATCACGCATCTAGCATTTGCAGATGATTTAATTCTCTTTGCTAGAGATGATTTAATTCTCTTTGCTAGAGGTGATGTAACTTCGGTTAGATTGATCATGGACTGCCTGAGGGAATTTGGAGACTGCTCTAGCCTTTGCATCAATGATACCAAGTCCAATGTGTTTATGGCTAGAATTTGTGGGACAGACGGAGAGGATATTAAGGTTATCACAGGTTTCAGAGAGGGCAATTTTCTGTTCAGATATCTGGAGATTCCTGTGGCAGCTTCAAGACTCACCATTGTGCAATATAACCCCCTTATTTTGAAAATCTCTGGTTATATTTCTGCTTGGGCTGGTGCTACTTTGTCTTATGCAGGAAGATGTGAGCTTATCAAATCTGTCCTGCAAGGGGTGGAGTGCTTTTGGCTATCAATTTGCCTATCTCGAAAGGGGTCAGGGACAAAGTTATTTCCTTATGCAGGAATTTTTTATGGGGTGGGAAAGCTACAATTTATAAACACCCGCTTGTGGCATGGAGAGAAATTTGTCACCCTAAATCAGAAGGGGGATTGGGCTTTATTAATCTTAATGCTTGGAATTCTGCTCTTCTCTCTAAATTCATTTGGAACCTGCAAACTAAGAAGGATTCCTTATGGGTGAAGTGGATTCACCAAATTTACTTAAAAGGATCTTCTTTTTGGGAGTTTGTTTCGACAAAACAAGACTCCTAAATTATAAAGCAGCTGGTTTTAATTAGAGATCAGATCGTTTTAGAGGAAGGGAACTCTCCAGCAGCTTTACTCAAAATGCATCAATGGACAACTTTGGGGAGATTTAAATCCAAAGCCTGTTATGATTTCTTTAGGCCAAAGGGGTTCGCTGTTTGTTGGGCAAAACTAGTTTGGCACCATTCACTGTTGCCAAAGCATGCCTTTATTTTATGGCTGAGCCTTAAAGAAAGACTGCTTACTAGGGATAAATTGATTGATCAGATTGAAGACTCCTAATGCATTTTCTGTAATGCTTCGATAGAATCAGTGAATTACTTATTTTTGCACTGCCCAGAGGTTAATCAGATTTGGGCAGCAATCAAGAGATGGCTTGGATTTTCTCGGGCTTTGTCAACCCTTAAAGCCACAGTCAAGTGGATCAAGAAAGAGGCCAGAGGAACGGGCGCCCAGGCCATAGCTAAGAAGGTTGGTCTAGCCTGCACTATATACAGTATTTGGATTATGAGAAATGCTAGAATGTTTGAAGGCAAAATCATCCCTCTGGCAGACGCTATTAGAGATATCAAAATTCAAGTTTACAGAGTCCTCCATGTGACTTTTCCGAATATTAGAGAGTCTTAATGGGGATGTATTTCTGCTTTGTCTTTGTCTTCTATAAGCCAGCATGTTGGCTTATAGTGTTGTTATCTGTTACTTTTGTTGTCTTGATGTAGAGTCGGGCTGCTTGTTATAGCCCGGACTTTTTGTTCTATTTGCTCGTTGTTGAGCTTTGTCTGATCCGTGAGGGTCTTTGTCTTTTACATTGCTTATGGATATTCCCAGAGCATGTATTTTCTCTTTGGTTTATATATTTATTTATTGATCCAAAAAAAAAGAAAGGGTTTCTGTTCAGAACTCTACAAGAGTTACACAAGGCAACGAAGTTGGAAAATGTTACCAGTTCTCGATTTATTGAGGCAAAGTAACCCTTCGAAACGATATGGCAGTAACTAACTTCTGAAGGTTGCTATCCTTCCCTACTAGAAATAGTACCTTAGGAAGCTGCAGCTGAAATTGATCACCACAAGCTTGATCCAAAACTTAAACGCCCTGCAAAAATATTAAGTATCAGGATGATGAAGTGTAGCTTTTCCTTCACTGAAAGGACGGGAGCAAAAGACTGTTGTTTGTTAGATCTGGCCACGGGCGGTTATTGGTTCACTACACACATTTGAGTTAAGCAGTCGGTATTCAAACTAATGCACACGACATTCACAGTTTTTTTCTCATGTATCCTAAGGTAAATCAAGGAGCAAGCCCTTGTGTCAAATTTTAAACTAAATGCTTACAAACCTTTTAGAACTTATCTTCTTCCAAATCACATCCTTGACTGTCGATAGAATGATCAAATGTTAATCCATAAATTGTTTCCAGAAGGTTTGACACAACCACATGGGATGCATAGAGCAAACTCTCATTGAAGATCTCAGTGTGGGGACTCACAGCGATGATTGCCAAGTGGAATATTCTTTTTGATAGCCCAGTATTGCCACTGACCCAATTGAGTCTAAGAGAGACTAAACTGGAGGCATTGAAGTTAACATCCGGACAAATTTCTAGTGGCCCTAAGGGGAATCGAATTGGGGACCCATTGAACACAAAGCTAGGGTTTTTACTAGTCAAGCTACCCTACGGTTTCATTGCCTAATGGATTTAATAATGTTAAGTCAGCCACCATTTCGAAACGTCTCCGGTCCATAAAAAACCTATATAAGTGCTAAAAAGAAATAGCGTTCCGAAAAAGAAGGGATAAAGCTTATATATCAACTTAGCAAGTCCATGAAAATGAAGTCACTGTTTTTTTTTTTTGATTGATGAAACAATTACTGCCCATCAAAAGTTCATTATGAGGCTAAGAGATACATTGCAGCAAATATTTCCAGTTTTAAGAAACCTCAAAAATCTATCAGCATATCCAAAAAGCTACAAGCAAGAAGTATAAAGAAAACAACTCCTTAGTCATGCATCCTTTCTGTAGTACAAACTCTCTTCCAAAAAAAATATTTCCTTTCTTTTTCTCTTAGTATTTTAATTATTCTTCAACATATATTTTTACTAATAATTTTTTCTCATTATTTTTTTAATGAAAGTAGAATCTTATGAACCTCAATCTGACGGCCTTAGACCGATCACAAGTAGGATCCCGATTTTAACAACCTTATTGTAAACTAATACATAAATTAACCAAATGCAAACAT
>BRYE01000024.1:5294859-5312359 GCA_030159115.1 Actinidia arguta var. hypoleuca
TCAATTTAATCGTTGTTTGGCGCGAATAGGTTTTTAAATGGGTTTGTAGGTAAAAAGTAGCATTAGAGAGATCAGAAGACTTAGAGGAAAGCTCAACCGATGAGGGTTAGAGCCGAGCACCAAAAGTGACATGGGTTGGTGAGCAAAGTTAAGTTGTTGTAGAGAGCAGTTGCTGAGATCTGAAAAAGTGGAACTTCTGACACTTTGAAAAAAAGATGGAAGAGGGTCATGATGTGGGGGGGTGTTTGTCAGCCTTCTTGACCTTGAAAATGGTCTCTCTCACTCTAAAAAAATAAGGCCTCCTTCATACATAAAAAGGGGCGCGTTTGGATGAAGGGAGGACAACTCTTTTGGGAACTTCTAACACCAGAAAACCAGGGGGAGCTTTCTCTCACGTGGGGAGAAAAGTGGGGCAGCATGGCCATGATTTGGCAGCTTGCCAAGGGGCTGCTTTGGAGTTTACTGGGCCTTTTAAAGGAAGACTTCTCACACGACACAAGAAGAGTTTTTTGCAACAGTTTTTTGTTGGAGTTCGAGGGAGGAACCAACGAGACTTTTTCACTTTATTTCTTTTTGCTTAGGCTGACTTTTAGTTTTTATTTTTGTAATTTTTAGCTTTGAAAACCATTAGCTTTAGAAAACGGACAAAACTTGTATTTTGAGAAGAGAAGATTCTCTTAGAATATTTTTGTAAGTTTAAATTACATTTTGAAGCTTTTGAATATCAATTTGAAGTAGTTTTAGTTTTTATTTTTTGTCCTGTTAATTTCTTTTGTGTAATGGCGTATCTAGTACATGTGGTCAAGCTTTCCACATCCATGGAAGGCTAAATTCGTAGACTTGGTCCAAGAACTAGATTCCATTCTGACCTAGGTTTGGTGGGTTTCTCTCTTTCAAATGGTTTAAATGCTTGTTTATGAATGCTTAGGTGCAAAATATTTTGATCTTAACTAGGGTTGTACATATCTTTGATCTTGTGTCAGCAAGCTTGACTTGGTACATGTGATGCTTAATTTCCTTATACTAGTGTTGATAAAATGTCTCAAAGCCCTTAATCATTCACAAACACTCCTTTGTATGGATAACATAATTTTAAAGCTAAATCTTTCAACCAATATCATAGTCTAAATGAGATGTGATTGAGTCAAAATGAGAGACGATACCCACCTACCAAAGTTAAGAAGGAATATAGATTTTGGACTTTGCCTCCTTTAATTTCCTAACTAAATCACCCTAGCATAAACAAAACCAACAATTCCCGAACCAAAACCTTGTTCATTTCTTTAATACTCATATATTCGTTCACTCACTATAGAAAATTCGGCTTATCATTAGTTTATTGTGGAGAATTGACCTTGAGTATTCCAAATATTATGTTGCATTGACCACAGGTTTCTACGCTTGAAAACGTACACATTTGGAAAGCAAGCACCAATGCTACTTTTGTGGTGTTTTGACGTACATGGTATAGCCGTTTTATCCTAAGAGAAAGATGCTGAAAAACTCTACAACACCCTCAGTAGGCGGCGAATCTTTCTTAAGGAGACTACGATTGCATTCAATTTATTTTATGTAAATTCAGTTTACTGTATGTTGATGTGATTAATGAAAATTATTCTTTCAAATTCTGTGTTTTCCAAATAATTTTAATCAACAAACTTAAAAACTATGCTCTTGTGATTGGAAAATGAAGTCTAGAAAATGATTTTTGCAGTTACTAATATTTGAGATGCAGGATAGCTACTTAGTTAAATTTATGTGCAGGATTTTTTAGATAAATCCTAATTGAAAAAATGTTTTCATAGTTTTATGATAACTGATTGATTTTCAATATATATAGTTTCCATTTATAAAATTGCAATAGTATAATTTTATTTAAAACATAATTGTTGTTTTAAACAATTTTTTTCCTCGTTTGAAAATAGAATTGTTTGAATAATGCTAAAAGTTTCAGAAAATATTTTCAAAAATTGTTTTAAATTTCAGGCTTGAACAGTTTCATTTCCATAAGTTTGAAAACTATTGAGTTTTTTTTCTAGACACGGTTTTTGTGAAAACCATTATGTTATTGTGAAGGAAAATAATTTTTTTTCTCCCCTTAGGTGGTCAATCGCACGCAGTTTGACCTTGATTGAAGTTGAAAGGCTATGGCCTTAGGCAATTTTGTGCGGGTGGCCTTTGTTCAAAAATTGGTTGGGCCTCAGATTCCAGATTCAATCAGTTGGGCTTCATGTTCAACCTGTTGAACAAGGAAAGTTGAGGCTTTTGTTCCAATATCGGTCAAAGTAGCAATTTCAATCAGTTGAATAAAGCTGTTAAAGTCTCTATTTAAGGTGAATCGATCGAACATACGAGTTCGACCGATTGAATAAAGTTGGTTAAGGTCTCTAATCATGTTAAATTGGTTGGAGAATTTTTCTCAACCGGTTGGGCAATGCATTGGAGTCCTCTGATCATGTTCAACTAGTTGGAGAATTTTTCTCAACTGGTTGGGCAATGCATCAGAGACCTCTATTTGTCATCAACCGGTTGGGCAAAGAGATAAAGTACTCTTCTTGTCAAAATAGGTTGGAGAATTTTTCTCAACTGGTTGAGAATCACATAATTTGTCTTCTGCTTGACTTGAACCGGTTGAAGAAATTTTCTCAATCGGATGGGAGTTTTCTAATCCGGCTTCTTCGTGAAGTTTAACATGTGAATCACGGGATTAGACCGTATATTGTGATTATGTTTAGATTGTTAATTTATTCATGTTGTCGATATTGTTAAGATCTATGTATTGATATGTGGTTGATCTTTTCCAAGAAAATATGTCGATTGATGCTATTGAAACGAGCCCTCAGACTTAGAGTTAAAATTCTAGTTTCAAAGAGAGTTGCTGCTCCTACGCCTATTGTTTCCTCAATATCAATGTCTAATGTGGAAAAATTGGGAAAATTTTGTAGAGGTGCTCATTTCAAGAGATGGCATCAGGAAATGATGTTTTATCTCACCATAATGAATCTTGTAGGATGCTTGACAGAGGAAGCTCCAGTTGTTGCTGAAAATAAAACTAATAATTAAAAGGTGATCGCGGGAGATCACTAGAAGAGTGCTGATTATTTGTGCAAGAGCTATGTTTTGAATGCCCTAGAGGACTCTTTGTACTATGTGTACAATGAGGTAAAATCTGCTAAAGAACTATGGGAGTCCATAGATAGAAAGTACAAGATCGAGGGTGCTGGTTCCAAGAAGTTCATTGTGGGCCAATTCCTTGACTATGTAAGGTTGGACACGAAATCGGTGATAGTTCAGTTCCATGGGCTCCAAGTTCTCATAGCTGAAATCAAAGCAGAAGGAATGCTTTTGAGTGAGGCAATTCTAGTGGCTGTGGTCATCCATAAGGTTCCTGAGACATGGAAGAAGTTCAAGAGTTGTCTCATGTTTAAAATTAAGGAGATGACCTATAAGATCTTTTCTTCAAACTCAATGTTAAGGAGGAAAACTGAGCAAGAAACAAAAATGCCAAGACCTCTTACATGGCTAAGGTCAAACTTTGAAAATGAAGAAGTCGAAGAACAAGTAGTCTAGTAACTAGAAGGGCGTCAATCTAAGACCAAGAGGGGGTATTGCCAAGAAGCCAAATGATAAGTTTCAGGGCACATGCTTTAATTATAACAAGTTTGGGCATCGTTATCTGAATGTAGAAAACCAATGAATCATCGCACTCATGCACATATAACCAAGGTAGTCACAAGGGTGTCTCTGATATCAACTTCCTGACTATGGTTTCTGACATGAACAAGGTGGGTTTGAACCCATAAGAATGGTGGATAGACATAGGAGCTACATGCCATGTTTATTGCGACAAACGGATGTTCATTAACTTCGAGCCGGTTGCTAACGATGAGAAGGTTTATATAGAAAATTCATCCACTTAGAGGTTGCGGGACAAGGAAAGGTGATCCTGAAGATGACTTCAGGAAAATAGTAAAGTTAACTCTAAACAATGTGTTGTTCGTGCCTGAAATTTAAAAAAATTTGGTGTCTGGTTCTCTATTGAGCAGGCATAGTTTTCGAATGATTTTTGAGGAAAATAAAATCACTCTGTCTAAGGCTGGAATGTATGTAGGGAAAGGTTATATGATCGATGATCTGTTCAAAATGACTGTAGTGACTGTAATTGCTAACATTAAAAAAAGAAATTCCCTGTTATTTATGTGCTTGAGTTTTTCATTTTGTGGCATGGTAGACTATGATGTATTAATTATGATTTTATGCATAGACTAATTAACTTGGATCACATTGTAGCTTTTCATATTAATAAAAATCACAAGTGTGAGACTTGTGTTGAGGCAAAATTAGCTCGATCTTCGTTTCATTCAGTTGATAGAAGTATCAACCCATTGAGATTAATCCACATTGATGTGTGTGATTTAAAGTATGTCCAAACACCCAATGCAAATAAATATTTCATTAGTTTCATTAATAATTGTACGAAATACTATTATGTGTACTTGTTAAAGAACAAGAATGAAACTTGGGCAAATTTATTCTTTATAAGAATGAGAATGAGAATCAACTTAGCAAGAAGATTAAGGTTATAAAAAGTGATTGAGGTGATGAATATAAGTCATCATTTGGTGGATACAGTAGAGAACATGGGATAATCTACCAAACCACTGTACATTACTCACCTTAGCAGAATGGAACTGTTGAGCGAAAGAATCGTACCTTGAAGGATATGATAAATGCTATGTTGGTAAGTTTTGGGTTACCTCAAAACATGTGTGGTGAAACAATTCTCACCACTAACTACATCATCAATATAGTTCCTCGCAAAAATTCAGACAAAATCTATAACTACTTACGAACGGGGGGTGTCTTGCGAATGTGGTTTTACCTCCTGCTAAGAAGGACAAGATAGGTCTGAAAACCATTGATTGTGTGTTTATCAGTTATGTGCATAACAATAATGTATATCGATTTCTTGTATATGAGTCTACAATATCAGATACTCACAATAATACCTACATGGAGTCCAGTAATGCATCATTATTTGAACACATTTTTTTGTATAGATCCATTGGAGAGTCTAGTTCAGTTAAATGGACTCCGCATCTTGCTAATGACAACAATTAAGACCAAGAAGATGAATTTTCTATAGAACTAAGACGTAGTGTTATACCCTAAACCCATAAAATTTCTTATTTATATAAATTATGACCCGTACGTTAGTTAGCGTGGGTAATTATGATAATAAGGATCAAAGAGATATGAATTTTCTATAGAACTGAGACGTAGTGTTATACCCTAAACCCATAAAATTTCTTATTCATATAAATTATGACCCGTACGTTAGTTAGTGTGGTTAATTATGATAATAAGGATCAAAGAGATCAATTAGAGACGGAACGCCCTCAAAATCCTAAACTTAAGTTTATGGCCAAAAATCTTCTTTGGCGTTCGAACGCTAACGCTTATAACTAGTTCCACATCTTCTGTGCGTTCGAATGTGGCGTTCAAATGCCACAACCAAGTTTCTTCTTGGCGTGTTAAAGCCTGTGATACTTTTTAATTCTTTTGTGCGTTTGAATGCCAAACAAAAAACATGAAGCATTTTCTTCTTAGCGTTCAAACGCTAGCAGTTTTATAAAATAAAAAGAGTAGAAGAAAGAAAAAAGAACAAGGATTATCAAAAGGGGAAAGCACATGGGATTATTTCCCATGTGTGGCTCAAATTATACACACCACACACACACACATGTAAAAAGAGGGAGAGAAAGTTAAATAAGAGAAGAAAGAGAAGAAGAAGAGAAGAGAGGAAGAAATGAGAGAGAAGGAGAAGAGAGGGGAGATCATAGGAAAAGGAAAGAGAGAGAGAAAGCTTGAAACTACTCATTTGGAGAACCATCCACCATTGTTGAGCTTAGAGCTTTGATAAGCCAAACCCTAACTTGTGTACATGCATATGTATGTGATGTAGGTTAATTCTAGAGACTTCTTTAAGTCTCATTTGTGTTGGATATCATGTATTGGGACTTGATTTGGATGAATTGGGAGTAAGGTTTCAAAACACCCAATTTGATTTTAAATCTTAGATATACCATGCTAAGGTTAGTTTTGAGAGTTCATCTTGATCTATGTTCATCATAGTGGGTCAAATTTTAGACCCTTTGAAGAATGGGAGGTTTTGGTAATGTTTGGGGAAGTTTTGGTAAAGTTTAGTAGCCATTTCTTCTGCTACGAATGACTAGCGTTCGAACGCCACATCCCAGCGTAAGAACGCCAGCCTAGATTTTTGACTATTTGGCCTTTTTACCTTAAGACACTTTATTTTTTTCCGAAGTATGTTTGACTCCTCGACATAACTATTTGGAGATTTAAGTCCATTTTTATGAGGTTTTAACCTAGAGCGAGTGTACTCTAGGTTGAGTTGGGAGTTTCGTATTAGTTTTGATATTCTATTTTGGTGTTAATCGATCATAGTATTGACAATTTCGTACCTTATGTCCTTTACATGTAGGAACACGCTGTTTAACACCTAGTCAAGGGAAGCGAGATGAATAACATGATGCCATGAACAAAACCTATCTATGTTTAAAATATTTTCAATACGAATTATATTGCATGCAATGGTTTTCATGTATTTTATTGCAAAAATGGTTATGTTTCGTTATACAATTCATGTCTTCTAAATGCAAGTCAATTTTAGTATATTATGAAACGAAAACGATGGATGGCTATTTTCACATGAGAAGTAAAGAATTTTCAATGCATATCAAGTAAAGGATTTTCAATGTATAACGCCAACTCGAGGTCTTCTCGTGGTAAGACCTTAATTTAACTCGACAGTCCAACGATAAGGGACGTGAAATAAACTATCTAGTCTTATGATAAGAGATTGGAAATAAACTATCTAGACGTACGATAGGAGATCGGAAATAAACTATCTATGTGGGAGACGCTCCTGGCCTAAAGAGCCCATGCGTGACCTATCTGGTTACTATGTTGCGTAACCAAAAGGTTACTATAATTATACCGAGTGGTTGCACCTTTTACACATACAGATTTACAACTATGAAAGATTTCAAGTTTCAAGAAAACTATGTTATGTTTACAGTTATGAAAGTTAAAGTTTAAGAAAAAGGCTATAATATGTTTACGATTATGAAAGTTTCAAGCTATGCTATGTTTACATGAGTTTCAAGTTTATGAAAGTTTTGAGTATTTGAAAAAGCTATGGTATATTTACATGAGGGTTTCAAAAGACATATACATGTTATGCTAATTGTCCATGGTATTTTTACGTTCATGCATTATTGTTATTTACTAAGCGTATATCTTAAGTTTTTAAATATAATTTTTCAGGAAGCCAATCTGAGGAGCATTAGAAGGAAGTGATCGAGTGTGGCTCAAGGGCGTTATGTAGCTGTTGATGGGCTAGACCCATATTTTGTAGTGACACTATGATACGGTTGGCCATGTAATGTATGTAAGAAATTGGCCATGTAATGTATGTAAAAAGTTAGTCATGTTATGTATGTAAAAAGTTGACACCGTAAGATCAAGTCATGTCTATCAAAGCTATAGGTTGACTCCATAAGATAGAGTCATGTCTAGATAAAATTCTAGGATTTGATTAAGGTATGTGCCATGTGATATATGTCCTATATGATATGACTTGCCGTTATTATTATGATAAATATCTAAACGCTTAACATGTTTGTAGTGAGCTATGCCGCTTAAAAGAGGAGTGTTATGAATATGCCGATACATGGTATCTTATTAAGATGCTGATTGGAGAATCAAATTGAATAGATGAGTTTTGTACTTGACGTCCTTGGTAATAGAGTAAGTGTTTCGAAGACAATACAAATTTGACCGGATGAAATTTTAACCTTGTGAATGTAGAATTATTCGTCTAAAGTCTATAATAAAAGAATATTATCTGAATGGCACAGCAGAAGCATAATGGAATAACTTAAGTATCTAATTGGGAGTATTGAACCAATCAATAGAATTTTCCAAGGTTGTGAGAAGAGATGACATTTTTAGAAAGATATTCCACGTATTACTAATTTGTATAACTGTATGATTAAAATTCATGTGGTATCTTTAATGAGAATCAATAACTCTATCCTATGGGTAGTATGCTACGATTTGAGGCTAAATTGTTCGCAATTGTTTAGGAAGATGATAAATGGACCATTTGAATAGATACAACCAAATCTAATCAAGAGCTTATCAGAGGTTGATTGAGATGTCCTAGAAGTGTAGATTAAGGATTATAGTATGACCTTGTTTGTTAGAACGGAAACAAAATCTCAAATAAATTGTGAAGTTGTAATATACTTTGGAAATTGATAAAAGTAAATTGGAGGCCTTGGGCAGGAATCTTATCATGTCATTTCAGTACTTGTGGCTATGAAGTGAATGTGGAGGCTCATAATCAGATACAATCAGCATTTACTTGGTGTTATAAGCACAAAATTCTCATTATTGGGGATTAATTTGAACTATATAGATTCCGAATTCTAGCAAAAGTGTGTGAGAAATATTTAAAGATTTTGATGTAAACCCTAATTGATGCAATTGTGGGTTGAATGCAAAGTATGGATAGTGTAGACTCTTTATGTTTAGAAATAAAATTCATTTGGGTATGACCTACATATTGTTGTCTTGCTATTACGTTGAATTAGTTGAATTACTAAGATAGATCAAGTTGAACCATGGACGTAGTAACCAATTTAAATGACAACTTGTATCAAGTTTGGGGATCAAACTTATTTTAAAGGGGGGAGAATGTAATATCCTGAACCCATAAAATTTTTTATTTATATAAATTATGACTCGTACGTTACTTAGCATGGGTAATTATGATAATAAGGATCAAAGAGATCAATTAGAGACGGAACGCAATAAAAATCCTAGACTTAAGTTTATGGCCAAAAATCCTTCTTGGCGTTCAAATACTAGTAAGGGCGTTCGAACGCTAATGCTTATAGCCAGTTCCACATCTCTTGTGCATTCAAACGCCACAGCCAAGTTTCTTCTTGGCGTTCGAACGCTATAATGGGCGTTTAAATGCTAAAGCCTGTGACACTTTCCAACTCTTCTATGCGTTTGAACGCTAGACAAACGAATTGAAGCATTTTCTTCTTAGCGTTCGAACGGTAAAAGTAGCGTTCGAACGCTAGCAATTTTATTAAAAAAAGAGAGAAGAAAGAAAAGGAACAAGGATTATCAATAGGGGAGAGCACATGGGATTATTTCCCATGTGTGGATCAAATTATACACACCAAAATACACCACACACACACATGTAAAAAGAGGGAAAGAAATAGGAAGAAGAGAAGAAAAAGAAGAAGAAGAGAAGAGAGGAAGAGAGGAGGGAGAAGGAGAAGAGAGGAAAGATCATAAAGAAAGGAAAGAGATAAAGCTTGAAACTATTCATTTGGAGAACCATCCACCATTGTTGAGCTTAGAGCTTTGGTAAGTCAAACCCTCACTTGTGTATATGCGTATGTATGTGATGTAGGTTAATTCTAGAGAATTCTTTAAGTCTCATTTGTGTTGGATATCAAGTATTGGGACTTGATTTGGATGAATTGGGAGTAGGGTTTCAAAACCCTTAATTTGATTTTAAATCTTAGATCTACCATGCTAAGGTTAGTTTTAATAGTTCATGTTGATCTATGTTCATCCTAGTAGGTCAAATTTTAGACCCTTTGAAGAATGGGAGATTTTGGTAATGTTTGGAGAAGTTTTGGTAAAGTTCAGTAACCATTTCTGCTGTTGCGAATGACTAGCATTCGAACGCCACATCCCAGCACTCGAACACCAACCCAGGTTTTTGCCTATTTGGCATTGTTATCTTAAGACACTTTATTTTTGTCTGAAGTATGTTGGACTCCTCAACATAAATACTTGGAGATTTAAGTCCATTTTCATGAGGTTTTGACCTAGAGTGAATGTACCCTAGGTTGAGTCGAGAGTTCCGTATTAGTTTTGATGTTCTATTTTGGTGTTAATCGATCATAGTATTGACAATTTCGTACCTTATGTCCTTTACATGTAGTAACTCGTTGCTTAGAACCTAGTCACGGGAAGCGAGATGAGTAACATGATGCCATGAACAAAACCTATCTATGTTTAAAATATTTTCAATACGAATTATATTGCATGCAATGGTTTTCATGTATTTTATTGCAAAAATAGTTATGTTTCGTTATACAAGTCATGTCTTCTAAATGCAAGCCAATTTTTAGTATATTATGAAACGAAAACCATGGATGGTTGTTTTCACATGAGAATTAAAGAATTTTCAATGCATATCAAGTAAAGGATTTTCAATGTATAATGCCAACTCGGGGTCTTCTCGTGGCAAGACCTTAATCTAACTCGATAGTCGAATGATAGGGAACGTGAAATAAACTATCTAGTCCTATGATAGGGAACTGGAAATAAACTATCTAGTTCTACAATAGGGGACCGAAAATAAACTATCTATGTGGCAGACGTCCCTGGCCTAAAAAGCCCATGCGTGACCTATATGGTTACTATGTTGCGTGGCCGAAAGGTTACTATGATTATACCGAGTGGTTGCACCTTTTACACCTACAGATTTACAGTTATGAAAGATTTCAAGTTTCAAGAAAACTATGTTATGATTACAGTTATGAAAGTTCAAGTTCAAGAAAAAGGCTATGCTATGTTTACATGAGCTTCAAGTTTATGAAAGTTTCGAGTTTTCGAAAAAGCTATGCTATGCTTACATGAGGGTTTCAAAAGATATATACATGTTATGCTAATTGTCCATGGTATTTTTACGTTCACACGTTATTATTAAGCGTATAGTTTTAAGTTTTCAAATATAATTTTTCAAGAAGCTAATCCGAGGAGCATCAGAAGAAAGTGACAGAGTGTGGCTCAAGGGCTTTATGTAGTTGTTGATGGACTAGACCCATATTGTGTAGTAACTCTATGATACGGTTGACCATGTAATGTATGTAAGAAGTTGGCCATGTTATGTATGTAAAAAGTTAAACTTAGGTACAGCTCTGAATGTACTCGACATTTATAATTTTTAGCTATTATGACGTTTTCGCAATTATGAATCATTTGTAAATTATTATGCACAGGCGTTCAACCAGTTTAATGCATGTCGACCTCCGGTAGCTAGGCTACCAGCCGGTTACGAGCCTTTGATCAGCATAGGCCGGGGTGCAGGGCATGACACGTAGCAAGAGAGTTAGAACATTGACATCTTTTGGTTGCTAACTTATATGTTAGAGAGTGAGCCTCGGACGTACAAGGAAGCTGTGAGTTGTCCTGAGGTTCTATTGTGGAAGGAGGCTATTAAAAGTGATTTTAACTCCATTTTGCAGAACTATACGTGCGAACTGGTGGATTTGCCACGATGAAGTAAGTTTCTAGGTTACAAATGGATTTTCAAAAGGAAGATGAAGGCAGATAGGTCAATAGATAAATACAAATCTAAGCTCGTCATCAAATGATACAAACAAAAAGAAAGCATAGACTACTTTGATACTAACTTGTCAGTCTTGAGAATTACATCCATTCGGATGATAATCGCGGTCTTATCTTTGTGAAATCTCAAGATACATCATATGGATGTTAAGACAGTTTTCCTAAATAAAAATTTAGATGAAGAAATCTATATGGCATAACCTAAGAGATTTTGCGCCTCTAGATAAGAAGGAAAAATCTGTAGGCTTGTTAGATCTTTGTATGGTCTCAAGTAAGTGCCGAACAATGGTATGAGAAGTTTGGCAATATTGTATTGTCTAGTCTCTCCATGATCAACGAATATGACAAATGTGAATATATCAAGGACACAGACGAAGGGTACGTCATTTTTCGTCTCTATGTTGATGACATGATTATTGTAAGTAGTAACGATAAAGTTATTCAATCTACCAAGAACATGTTAAACTCGAAGTCTTACATGAATGATATAGGTCTAGTATATGTCATTCTGGGTATCAAGATCACTAGAACATCTGATGAATTTTCATTGTCTCAGACACATTATATTGATATGATATTAAAGAAATTCAATAAGTCTGATTCGAATGTCGCAAGGACTCTTATAGATGTAAATCTCAACTTTTTAAAGAATGAGGGAAAGGCATATCCCAATTGGAGTATTCTCGTATAATTTAAAGTTTGATGTACTTGATGAGTTGTACAAGGCTCCAACATAACCTACTCAGTGAGTAGACTGAGCTGATAAACGAGTAATACAGGAAGTGATGATTGGAAGGCAATATTGTAAGGTTACTACTCTATTTGAGATATATTGATGATTTTGGACTGTATTACACTAGATATCCAGTAGTACTAGAAGGGTATTATGATGCAAAATAGATATCTGACATGGAAGGCTTGAAATCCACAAGTGGATGTCTTCATGTTTAGTAGTGCAACAGTGTCTTGTAAATCTTCCAAATAAATATGCATTGCATGTTCTACGATGAAATCAAAGTTTATTACTTTAGATAATACGCCGCTAGTTTTTGGAGGTTAGTCCAAGATGGTCGAAACCTGTACCAACGATTACTATTCATTGTGATATTCAATCTGCGATTGATAGAGCACAGAGTAATATGTATAATGATAAGTCTAAACGTATTAATCGTAAACGTAATACCATTAGACATTTGGTATAATACTATAATATGTATAATGGTGAGTCCATGCATCCTCACAACACGCATCCCATGCTTCTCTGAACCCATTAATCTCAACAACATCCAAGAAACTGAGTTTCTCTCATGCATTTGATCAAACAGCTCCCGCGCTTCACCCATCAAACCACAACGACAATACCCAGTAACAATCAAATTCCACGACGCAACATTTCTCTCTGGCATTTCATCAGACACCCTCCGGGCATTGTACAAGTCACCATTTTGGCCGTACCTACTAACCATAGCGTTCCAAGAAACAATGGCGGTCCAAATCCTCCCATTCTTGCCCGCAAACGCGTCAAAAAGCACTCGGGCGTCGTCCAATCGACCGTTCTGAGAGTATCCAGAAATCATGGTGTTCCAAGTGACAACGTCTCTCTAAATCATTTTGTCGAACATTTTTCGGGAATCGTCGGCCCGGCCGACCGTCCACTGGTCTTGAATCCGCTTGTTTCATTTGAGAAGGTTGGTTCGTAGCAAGAGTAGAGAGCGATAGCAGCAACGAAGGAGTATGCCACGACTCATTGAACGTGTGCAAAACTTGCCTTTGCATCGCATTTACTACTAGGCGAATTCTGCAGAAGGTATATACTTCACAGAATCACCATTGCTTGAGGTGCATAGGAACTGTTTGGATTGCCAATCTCTGGAGAAATTGAGGGAAAAAACAGGTCTATATACAGGCAACAACGCACCCACACGATTGGTTCAGAGCGGGAAAGCCAAACAGGGCCTGCTTGTTTGATCTGGTCCTGTGGTGGGCCCAATGGGCTGGATTGAAAAATGCAGGACCTAATTGCTTGATTTGGTGTGGTTGGGTCAATGAGCCGGATTGAAAAACTGGTAAATTCATCAGAGGACATAGATCTATCATTTTCCAAAAAGTTCATATTATACACATTTTTTCCTTCAGAAAAATCCGTACTTATTTCTTATATATCTTCTTTTGAAATAAATAAATTAGTTGTCATAACAAGAGAAAATGATGATAACACACTTAGAAATATATTTTACATGAATAATTTGAAAAAATATTTGTGATCTATTAGATTTTTATTACTTAGAAGAAGTACATTTTAATGGTATAATTTAAAAAATCTACCCATATCTTACCATCATTTAGGGCGTATAGTATATTGCCTTCCATCCTCGTAGTGATGAGACAAAAATTAATAGGATAAAATTCAAAAGAAAAAGAAAAAAGAAAATAAATCTAAAATATTTAATTTGCTGCACCTACCTGAACACAGGGACAAGACGATTTAAAAGTTTCCACGGCCCATGGTTGTCACAAAGTTAGGTGTTCCTTTCCTTTGGCAATTAATGAAGAATTGGGCCCACTGAGCCAAGTTTTCGTTGATTTGTGTTTTTTTTTTTGCTAATCTTTTATGTTTAATGAACTTTTTCTATTTTTTAGTCAAAATTAGAAATCTTTTCAGTTCTCCTTGATTTTTAGCAATAAAACTAAAAAATGCAAAGATCATAAATGAAATAATTTTTAGCAAATTAAAAAAAATGTTGACAAAAAAATGATGATTAAAGAAGTAATAGGCAATTTATTTGGTGTATAACAATGAAAATAATTTAACAAAATCAATTTATGACAAGTTCTTTCCTAGTTTTGTAATACTAGTTGTGTTTGGGCCAAGAAATTCCACCCTCAATTAGGACTTATAAATAAATCAAGGTACTCGAGATTCGTTCGTAATCGACTTATTTGTTATCGATTTACTTGGTTAACAAACAAAACTTGAACATATTTTAATGTTAGTTAAACTTTTAAATAAGTTTGAACAATATATTACATGACTTGATAAATTTATAATGTTTAAAAAATTTAAATTACTTACACTCAACTCAATTAAAACTTTTGTTTGAGATTATTTACTTGATAAATAAAATAAACTCAAAAATATTATTAAAATCCGTTAAAATTTTAAATTAAACAGTTTGAACCATCTATTGGTTATCTCGCTTACCTCAATCCACTTTTTAACGAAAAGAAAGTTCTGATGTACTTGATTTCATGTCAAATTGATGCCGACATTATGAGTTGATAAAATGAGAAACCACAAAGAGCAACCACCACCTATATAACTATCCCAAATAAATAGACTTAGACATGTTGGATGAGAGTCATGAGAAATTAGGAAAATTAATTACTATAATCTATTTAATCATTCTCTCATTTTGGATGTCTACCCTTAATCATATTTGAAAAGAAAAAAAAAAAGCTAAGGAGCCAGATTAGGTCTAATACTCAAATAGGCACATTTAGTCATGTTGAAATAAAAATTTTAATTTTGATGATTACAATTGTTCAAAACAAAATTAAGTCTAAACTTTTATTGAAAATTCTTGAAAAATAACTGTGGTTGCAAAGTTAAGCTTGCTTATGCTTAAAGTAAGGTTTGTAACTCCTCACAAGTCACATACAAAAGTAATAGAAGTGTTGATTCAACGCTCAAACTCAAAATGACAAGTCAATGGCATGAAACTATTAACTGGAACAAGCAAATAGGCTTACTGTCAAAAGTTCGGTTGACTGAACTTGATAGCCAAAGCCTGAGAGGGTTAGCCGAAGTTTGAAGAACAAAACATTAGTCACTAGAAATTTAGTTTTGAGACGATCGAAGTTAAACTTTAGTTGACCGAAAGTTGAGATAGGACGTCCGAAGTTTTGAGAAGCTCGACCAAAGTTAGTGAAAGCACAACTGAACCCAAAAGGGCACAACCGAAGTCTAAAGACAGAACAAAACATCAAATTTGCTCTTTGGAATTCAAAGCTTATGACGACCGAACTTAAAATTCAATCGATCGAAGTTCAAATTGGGCATGACTGAAGTTGAGCAAATGCAAAATAGAGCATTTGACCTGCTCACTGGAAAGTCAGGCAAATGACGACTGAACTTCAACTTTGATCGACCGAAGTTCATGACTGAAGTTTGAATCTTCAATCCAATACGTCCAAATCAAAGATTCAACGGCTGAGTTTAAATTAGAATGACTAGATCAGTGCATTTAATGGTACAACATTCAAGATTATGTCTGAGCTTATAAAATCAACCTTGGAGGTTGGTAGGAAGGCATTGAAGTATCTTAAACATTCTATTATCTTTTGTATTCATTACTTCAATCTTTTAAGTATTCATTGTGAGTTTTTGATTGAGATAAAAAAAAAATAGAGAGTTATATCACTCCAGAGAAAGAAAGCTTCATTGTATTCATCGTTCATATCTAGAGTTAGTAAGCTTCAAGCTACTTCACTTATTGTAACTATTGAAAAATCACGGTTAAGTGATTGTGAGATTCCAAGAATAGAAGACTCTTGATGACTAGAAGAGCTCGAGTGTGTAAAGATTTGGCAAACACCCGCAAGCTTGTTGAAGATAGTGATATCCCAATGAGGTCTTGGAGAAGTGGACGTAGGCATGAATTTGCCGAACCACTATAAATAGTTTGCACTCTTTTGTCTTTATTGCTTATATACATATTTAAGTAGAATTGTATATTAGGTTAATTGATTAGTTTTTAATTGGTCATTAAGAGTAGCAAGCCTATTTCAACCTCCTCATAGTTTGCTTTTTATCTAACAATTGGTATTAAAGCGAGACTCCATATTCAGATTTAATAATCTAGGAGTAAAAGATCCATGGCCAATATCATAGGAACACACATGGCCAAAGGCCAATCTATCACTAAGCCTCCACATTTTTTTTGGTAGTAATTATAATTATTGAAAAGCTAGAATGAGAATTTTTATTCAAGCAAATGATTATGCATGTTGAAATATTATAGAAAATGGACTTATCATACCAACAAAAATGATGGAAAAAAGAGAAGTTGTTAAAACTCAAGACGAATGGATACCTTTAGATACGAACGATGTCTAAAATAATGCTAAAGCCATACATACATTATATTATGCATTAGACGTAAATGAATTTAATTGAATCTCTAGTTGTGAAATGGCCAAGGAGATTTGGGACAAATTAAAAGTTACACGAGGGAACTGGCCAAGTAAAAGAATAAAAAATAAGCATATTAGATCATAAGTATGAATTATTTAAAATGAAAACATGCAAAACAATCTCTAAAATATTTACTAGATTCACCGACATACTTAATGGTTTGAAATCTCTTGACAAAGTTTATACTAACGTGAAAATGGTAAAAAAAAAATCTTAGGTGTTTACCAAGAAGTTGGGGGATCAAAAGTGACCACAATAGAAGAAGCAAAATACATCACCAAGATGGGGCTTGATGAATTGCTCGGGTATCTCATGACACATGAGATTACAATGAAGAGTAATGAGGAATTTGATGAAAGCAAGAAGAAATGAGAATTTGCCTTCAAGACTTTTTCATCACACAAATGAAGCCATACTCAATGATGAAGAAAGTGATGAGAAAATGGTCTTGTTTACAAGACGATTCAATAAAATATTCAAAAAGGGTCAATTTTCACGAAGATAAAGTAGAAGTAATTTTGGCAAAGAAGAAGAATCGAATAAGGATCCCATCATTTGTTTCGATTGCAAAAAATTGAGACATATAAAAGTGGATTGTCCAAAATTAAGAAAGGACAAGAAGAACTCCAAAGAAAAATTTGAAAAATTCAAGAAAGACTTCGCGTCTTGGGGAGAAAGTGACGTCAACAGAACTAATGATGAGTCAAGTGATCAAGAGGTGGGTAACTTATGTCTTGTTGCCAAAGAAGACAATGTAAATGAGGTATATTTTGAATCTAATTCCTTCAATGATTTACAAAATAATTATAATGATTTATATGAGGAGTAATTGAA
>BRYE01000024.1:5317359-5322359 GCA_030159115.1 Actinidia arguta var. hypoleuca
ACCATTCAACCTCAACTACATAATTTTTAAAGAGATGGCCGATGTTAGAAATCATAGTAGTCAAGCCCTACCTTTTGGTGCTCTACTCACTAAGATTTTTTTATCATTTTTTAGTAAATGTAAGGGGTCAATGAAATCAATACATAAGTAAAGGACTTTCTATCACTACAATCAAGAGGGGTAAGCATTGACTCTACCAAGAATAGAGGTGAGGGAGATGGGAGAGACAGGGAAGAAGAAAAAGAAGGAGACGAGGGACAAGTTACCATGCTATGGAGGTAGAAGAAAACATTGAGATTCCTCCACCCGTGGATCCAAATGCTCAAAATCTTCAACTCGAATGGCAAGGTGAGGAAAGAATGCATGGAGGGCAACCATCACATGAAGGGACTTCATCTCAAGGAGGACCATCGGCATGGTTCCTTGAGTACTTTGGTAAATTGAATGAATCAATGATGCGGATTGAGCAATGCCAAGAGCAAATCATTCAAACTCAAGAGAAGCAAGGGGAGTATATTGATAGATTCGGGGATTTCTATGAAAATTTAAATGAGCAACAAAATGTTTATAATCAACATTACACTGAGAGATTAGCTGAGATTGATGCTCAATTGGACGGTATCTGGGAGCACCTTGTTCCTCCTTCACCTCCTCCAGCATACGCATCGGGAGAGGTTCCACCTCGTCCTCCTTATTGCACGCTTCTTTATTGATGATGCCCCAAAGGGGGATAAAGATTTAGAGATGTTTTTGAAAACTTTTAGCTTTATTTCCTTAGTTTTTATGATCTTTAGGTTGCCTAGTTATTATGACTCTTTGTTTTGAAATTATCTATAGAAGTTTTATTTTGCTATGTTAATGAGAATGCCATATTGCTTTTACTTACTTAGCATGAATGAAATGAATTCCATGATGCTATGATTAACACGTTTAAATATTTATTTGAAAGCATATATAAAGGGGGAGCCTTGAAGAAAGGGGGAGCTTTCAAAATTTTAAACAAAACAATGATTTTCAAAAACAAATTGTGTCATCATCAAAAGGGGAGAGATTGCTAAAATAAAGATTTTAATTTTGATGATTATAATTATTTAAAACAAAGTTAAGTGTAAACCTTTATTGGAAATCCTTGAAAAACAACAGTGGTTGCAAAGTAAAGCTTGCTCATGCTTAAAGTGAGGTTTGTAACTCCTCACAAGTCACATTCAAACTTAGAATGACAAGTCTACGACATGAAACTATTCATTGGAACAAACAAACAGGCTTACTGTCAAAAGTTTGATCGATCGAACTTGACAGTCGAAGCCTGAGAGGCTCAGCCAAAGTTTGAAGAATAAAACACTTAGTCATTAGAAATTTAGTTCTAGGATGACCGAAGTTAAACTTTGGTCGATCAAAAGTTGAGATGGGACGACCGAAGTTCTGAGAAGCTTGACCAAAGTTAGTGAAAGCACATCCGAACCCGAATGGGCATAGCCGAAGTCTAAAGACAAAATAGAACATCAAATTTGCTCTCTAAAATTGAAAGCTTATGATGGCCGAACTTAAAATTCGGTCGATCGAAGTTCAAATTGGGCACGACCGAAGCTCAACAAATGCAAAACAAAGCATCTGACTTGCTCACTGGAAAGTTAGAAAATGACAACCGAACTTCAACTTCGGTTGACCAAAGTTCACGATTGAAGTTTGAATCTTCAATCCGGTACATCCAAATCACAAATCCAACAGCTGGGGTTAAATCAGAATGGTTAGATTAGTGCATTTAATGCTACAACGTTTTAAAATTATGCCTGAGCTTATAAAATCAACCTTTGAGGTTGTTAGGAAGGCATTGAAGTATCTTAAACATTATACTATCTCTTGTATTCATTAGTTCAATCTTTTATTGTGAGTTTTTGATTGAGATCAAAAACAAATAGAGAGTTATATCACTCTAGAGAAAGAGAGCTTCATTAAATTCATTGTTCATATCTAGAGTTGGTGAACTTCAAGCTACTTCACTTATTGTAACTATTGAAAAATCACGGTTAAGTGATTGTGAGATTCCAAGAGTAGAAGACTCTTGACGACTAGAAGAGTTCTAGTGTGTAAAGGTTTGGCAAGCACCCGCAAACTTGTTGAAGATAGTGATATCTCAATGAGGTCTTGGAGAAGTGGACGTAGGCACGAATTTGCCGAACCACTATAAATAATTTGCACTCTCTTCTCTTTATTGCTTATATACATATTTAAGTAGAATTGCATATTAGGTTAATTGATTAATTTTTAATTCGTCATTAAGAGTAGCAAACCTATTTCAATCCCCTCATAGTTTATTTTTTAGCTAACAAGTCGTGTACTAGACATTTTGGTTTTAAGGACCCGTTTGGGACATAGATTTTAGCCTTTTTTTTTTTTTTGCGGGGCGGGGGTGGGTGGGTTGTGTATTTTAATAAAATGTGTCATCTAAATAAACTATGACGTTGTTTGGAATTAACCTTTTTTTTGGACTAAATTAAGAAGAAAAAATCAACTAAATTTGTAGTCAGTATATGCTAGGGACAAAAAGTGCTTGTCATTGTGAGTTTACGGCCCCTATTATACGAAAATTTGGCATCACCATTGTGCTTGGGCCTAAATTCATGGCACAACACTATGCTATCCGGCCCTGGTCGGTCTCCCTCCTGCTCCCTTTTATTGATTTAAATCATTAATTTTATAAGGCTTGTTGAGTATGTTACTCATATAAAAATAAAGTTGACAAGACATTGTTAATCATAAGATTTATCATAAATACAATCGGCAATAACTATAAGTACCTTTGAAGAGATTCTTTTATTTTATTTTTTTAAAAAAAATAAAAAATGGCCATATTTTCAATTGTAGCTACTAATATTTGATCAACTCAATTTTTATGTTAATGATCTGATCGATCAACCCAACAAGATTAACTATTTGAATTATTTGACTCACCCAAGCCCTAGAATCCATTATAATAATGTTACGTTTGTAATTAGAAAATAAAAAAATTATTAGATGACTTTTGTTAATTCTAGTGTTCCAATCCCTTGCTATGCCTCTTTGGATGTTATGTGGTGGTGGGGCATAATCAGTGTCATTGGCTATCTCTATCTGCATCCAAGACCAATTTGTTTGCTATAAAACACACATGACAATAATTATATATGTCACACATTCAAAGTGTTTGGACCACTACACTTTCCACCCATTTTTCTTATTAAATTGAAATTAATTTGGCTTGCATATGCCTCATTAAGACTCACCTACTTCCAAATGTGACCATAAATTGTCTCATTTTTTTATTTTTGTGTGTGTGTGGGGTGGGGTGGAGTGAGATTTGAATCATGTGCATTTGTCCGTTTATTTTTATTTTTATTTTATTTTATTTTTTTTTGGGGGGGGGACTTTGTGTTTGGAAAGAAATTTTTTTTTTCTTGGAGGATTGTGAAAGCTTAGTGACAAACTTTGAACTTTGTATTTTGATTTTATTTTACCAATTAAGTATTTGTAGATGTGAGTCCATATATTCATGGTCCTTCATTCAAGAATTAGATGTTTAATCAAGGATCTGAGGACCTTAATGCAAGATTTAGAAGTTCAATTAAGGGTCTGGGGTCCTTAGAGCAAGATTTCAGAAGATTAAGGGTATTCAGTATAATTTCCCCAGGATCTGCCGCTCAACCAATAGTCGAGCGGCCAGGTAGTGGCAGTTAAGATGATTTTTGAGCATGAATATTTTGAAAGGCGGTTATGACTTGGTTGATTAATTAGGTAGTAATTTGATGTCGATCTAAGTCAAT
This sequence comes from Actinidia arguta var. hypoleuca, assembly GCA_030159115.1. Lineage (NCBI taxonomy): Eukaryota > Viridiplantae > Streptophyta > Magnoliopsida > Ericales > Actinidiaceae > Actinidia > Actinidia arguta. The sequence continues at coordinate 5,321,160 of BRYE01000024.1, forward strand.
TGGAATGACTTTTTAAGCCTTTTTGGAATCAAAGATCTTAAAATCTTGCATTCTCTTGAGAGTTATCTAGAGAGAGTTTGGGTGCTTGAGAAAACACAATGAGAGAGAAAAAATTGATCAAAGTACTTCATCGATTCTCAAGAGCTAAATCAATTCAATTCAATTCATTGACGAGATTAAAGACCTTCATTCGATTCAAGGCAAATGTTGGAGACATTTAGAGACTTCGGGGACTCGAGGTGCTTAGATAAGTGTAGAGCAAAAACATAAAAATTTAACGTAGATTCAACTTCAATATGAGCTCGACGATGGAGATGGATTCACTAGGTTGAGATGAGGTATTATTGTATATTTCATTGATTAGTGCTTTTTTTCCTTATCTCTGTGTTTTTTTTTCCTTATGTAGGGATTTCCACGTAGATCATCGTGTTCTTTACATTCTTGCATTTTCTATTTCGTTATCACTTTGATTGTTGAGTGAATTGAATGCGAGAATGGATTAGATTAGAGATTGATTTTGTTGATCCACTCGGTTGAAAGTCCCTTGGACATCAAGTGTTCAATATATTGCTCGAGAGAGTATGCAATTGGTTAATTTGGATATTTTGATAATTTAGGATTTAGATTTTGATAAATTGATTAACAAAGTTAAGGTTTTTCACACTTTATGGTGGATAACCAAGTAAATTTTGTGTTTATTTACAAATGGGAATTTTTTGGGTTTAATTTAGTTAATATCACACCATACACTAGTTAACCTAGTGTTCCATGTGATGAAAAATGTAAGAAATTTCTATACGGTGATTTAATGTCGTGCAAAGTATTTTAATTAATTAATTGATAAATAATTATTTTTTAAAGTGAATAAATAAATTGAGATAAAAAGAGTATGTATGTTAAATAACAGAGTACCTAATCACAATGATATAATATAACATTTTTGAAATAATCAATCATTTCGATTTAAATTGCGTTTTTCATTTTTTTTTTTCACAGTTTTTTTTAAATATTTTTTACATCACCTAAAATATTTATCCATTTAAAAAGTCAACTACTAGAACAGTCTAAACTTTTCTTTCTAATCATTTACTTTTAAATCAATGTGATACGCTTATTATTTCAGATTTAGTTAATTTTAAATTGTTGAAGACTACTTTTAAAAAATTAAAACTTTTAAAAGGTCACATTCTCGTTTCTTTA